>CABEEJ010001923.1:14577-36202 GCA_901482245.1 Timema douglasi
CCCCCCTCCCCACAAACGAATCCTGAGTGCTTGAGTGTGTCCAAAGGTTCTCTTGTCTTCAGGCCAGGTAGGGAACGTGATTACAAACCGCAACGCTAACCGTCTGGAATTCGAGCGGCTGTTGGACGGGGCGAAGACCTACATGAGGCACCACAAGGTCCCCGGGGGTATGAAGAGACGGGTGTTACGTTGGTACGACTACTCTTGGTCCAGGTAACACTGTCAACTTTCACAAAGAGACATTTAAAATTACACTAACCCTCTTCGGTGACCGCACGGTCTAAGGCGTTTCTCTTGCAATAGACTAGACTGCTGAAAACAGGGAGATCCGGGGTCTAATCCTGTTCAGGTGGAGGTTATTTTTCCTAACTGGTTTTTCACTCTACCTCCACGCAAATGCGGGTACACTTTCTCTAAATACAACCTTATATGTCCCTAAAACTTTAGTGTAATTAGTACATAAGCGTATAGCCCGAACGGGTAATAAGAAATGGTGCAAAAAATATACAGTAAAACTTCGATAATCCGGGCAGTCGAAATTACGGATTAACAAAAAGTACAGATAAAATATAGTAATAACGTTGTTTTTTAAATCATATATTGCACATGTAGCAGAGAAAGTGTATGTATCTGTTTGTATTATATACTATGTTACAAAAAATATTTTAATATGATTTAAAAATCACTCAAAGTATAAGCGAACCGGATGTTCCTGGATCTGTTGAACAAGTAGCAATTGAAGGTCGGATATGGTTTAAGGAAACCGTCAATCTTCTTCTTTGAACAGTTGGTACTCATTTATTTAATTATAAATTAATTTAGATGTTTTGCTTTCGGACTTGGTACCTATAATACAGTAGGAAGTAGGAAAAAAGAAACAATATTCTGGATAAAGCAAAATATGGATTAATGTGGTCTGGATTATCAAGGTTTTCACTTTGAAAGTGATGGTTCATGGAATAATGAATCTGTACTAATAAACTGTTACTTCTCTATAATTATTTATTTGACCAATCACACAAACAATAGGTGGACTCAGGGTCCAGACAAGGTCTACACTATACCGTCAGCCTCCAGGTTAAATCATTGGAGAGCTTGATTCCTTCAACATGAGGATCACTATGTGAAATCCCAAGTGACAACCTCGCTATCTAACGGCCATTTTTAAAAACAGTTAACTTTAACTATGGTTTAACTAGAGGCCAGACAAAAACTGCAATCTAGTGTCGATAAATCGGCTTTCACAAAGCTAGGTTCAGGTAGCAGCCTTTCCCATAAACCAGTCTCCTAAACGGGCTTACTCAGACTGCAAATTACAAATAAAACATAGAAAACAATAATCCTTATTTTGATCAAGTGAACGCTTGCAAATTGTCTACTTTTAAACAATCTGCTAATATTGTTGACTAGTTACTTGCCTGAAAATGTTTGTTCGTTGAAAGGATGTAAGGGGGTGAATTAGGTGAGGGATTGCGGGTACCTGAACTATTGTGTTCAGATCACCACCCTTTTGTAACAAACAATTTGAAAGTGAGTTGTTTCACTTGTAAGTGGTGTTATCACCAAGAACTTCTACTAGCACTCCCCAGTGTGCAAAGACCCAACTTGGCTCAGCGAGCAGTGGAAATCTCGCAAGACTGAGTGTCTAGGGTAAACCTTGTCTGTGCGCGAGGGAGAGGTTTGTGGATTACCTTTATAAGACAAGTTTGAATAGAAGGGTACACTTCACTTTAGAGTTAGAGCTGAACATTGAAACTACACTAACACTCGGCCTCGATCTTGCTTACCAACCTTATAAATAAACCACTGTTATTTTCTCTTTCCTCTCACTAACCAGTTTAGTAACTTTTATAAACTTAAGTGTTATATGTGGAAGAAAGCAACGCTATGTAATTAAATATATATGAAAGGCAAAGCTTCAAATTATGAGTGAAGAATGAGAATGACCCTGAGCACAGGACAATCCTTGTATAGCTTGTTATACAAAAACAAGGCTAATTGAACTATTCGAGAATGAAGCTGAGTATTTATTGAGTGCTAGTGTAGGTAATGTTAATGTAGTTTTACTGTCCAACCCTAACTCCCTACTAAAGATACACTCAAACATGTTCTAATGTCATTTCTCAGGGAAATTACTGCACCATTCTCTTAACATGCATATTTTGCCACTAACACTAACGTCACGTTCTTGAATACCTTTATAAAACTACATTAATGGTACATTAGCACTCAAACAACACTCATTCTACAGTAAGTCTTATATACCACCCTGAATTTAGGTTTAACTTACTATTCATGTTAAAAAAAAACTTCATATTGAGGTTAAAGAGTTTATGTTCTTATCCTTCCAATAGAGAGATAAGTGTTTATTGTGCGAAGATACTTACTCATTGGAACTATATTATATTCAATTGATTGTTGTTGATATTTCTTTACAACATAATTGGTCAGGAGGTCACGTTATAATGTCAAAAAAAGGGTGTGTATTTGTATGTGTATATATAGTTTTACTGCATAAAACTATTAATATATTGTCTTTATTAGTATTTAATCAATAGAAATCACACACTTTATGGTTCAACGTTATTTAAAGATACATTGGTATTTTATAATCACTGAACAGCCACTTAACTCAGATAAACAATCCTAAAGTCAGAATTTTGACTATTCGTGTGAGTTTTGGTAGTCATCAGCGTAGAGAAGGAAAGCAGTGTCCCTTCACTTAAAAGATTGCTTTCTCTCCTATATCCAAGCAATGAGGATTACTATATTGTTGAATTAATTTCCAAAGGGCTTAAGTAGGGGACGTGGTTATCGTTTCAGAGGTCGTATTCAAGGAGGTGGTGACATCAACACTGCGCTGGGTCTGCTACCGGACAAACTGAAGACTGAACTGGCTCTCCACGTCAATCTCAGTGTCCTTAAGAAGGTCAATCATAGCCGCCATTATAGCTGATTAGCCAGAGAAGGCCAAGTGCACTATTGGTTCACTCAGAAACTCTCAAGCAGAGTAGATTTCATTAGGGGTGGTATTAGATTAAAACATTAAATTTGTATAAGTGTTAGGAATTTATCAGAATAATTCTTAAAATAACCATAAATGCAGTTTCACTGCAGCACAATACAGAAAAATTGTGCGGTATGTTTGGGGTTTATAGTTTTCTAATGACCAAAATCGTATGTTTAATAATCTTTATAAAATATTAAATACAATCTATTATTAATTTTCTGTCTAACAGTAAGTCATTTATTACTTGATAGCTCTTCACGCTTTTCTCTCCTCTGAAATCCTCTTCATCCATCTAAAACTGCTTCCAACCTTGATGTTATTCATTATCTGGTACCTTCTACGTCTTCTACCCCTTTATCCATCCACCATTCCTTCCATAGCATCGGCCCTCCTCAGCCAGTGTTCAATCCAGTTTCTCTTCCTATTCCTGACAACCTTTATCATTCTCTTTTCCCCAACTTTCTCCAGTACTTCCTTGCTCTTTCAGCCCATCTTATCTTTTCCAACCTCCTCCACGCCCACATCTCAAATCAAACCCTCCCAATTTCCGCTCCTCCTCCATCCTAATGTCCATGTATTTGCCCCATATAATGCCACACTCCAAACAAAGCACTTTGTCAGTCTCTTCCTCAATCCATTGTCCAGAGGCCACACAGCAGTCTCATATTGTTATTAAGTGCTACCTTAGCTATGATGAGTAAATAATATATTGTTTGTATAATATAGTGAACACTCTAACATCTTACTTTAAAAAAAGGATGAGGAAGGCTGCTTTAGATAAATATATCACATAATTTATATTGTTCATTGAGAAATTCACTTATTCCTGTTTTGATTCAGACATTACACAGCTTTGTATATTGTTTCTAAATGGGTTCATTGACACATGCAGGTAATTGGCACCTCCCACCTTCCGATAATGGTGACCAATTATTTTAGCTACAAAAAACATGATTGGCGAGGTTTAATTTTTTTTTAATAAAGACAAATTATAAAACACTAGAGTTTGCCAAAATAAGAATCTTGAACACCAGTGTTGTTAGCAAAGCATCAGATTTATTTTACTGTATACATCAAGATAACAATGCTGAAGGCCACCTGTTATCTCGAGATGGCATATCACGTGTTGATTGGCTCCAGACCCCATCACCCAATAAATGACTGTTGATGAGCTAACCTCACCGTTGGATGCCTGGTTTTCTCTTCAGGTGACCATCTTTCAAGAGTGTCAGCCGGAGTTCCTACATGATCTTGTGCTGAAGATGAAAGCCTACATATTTACCCCTGGAGACCTCATCTGTCGGAAAGGAGAGGTAGCCCGTGAGATGTTCATCATCGCAGACGGAATTCTCGAGGTCATGAGGTGAGGTCATGGATTCTATAGCTCAACTCATTAAGAAATAATTACTAAATTTATAGGGAAAAACTTTCAAAATCGATTTTTAAAACAATCAAGTCATTGTAGGATGAGTAAGCCTAATTTAAAAGTAAACTGTTTTACATTGCTTGGAAAAAATATATTCCATGTTCTTCATATACAAAACAAAAATCACATAGAATGTTTCAAACAAGTAAAAGCATGAAATAGTCCCGACTCTAGATGGAATAACTAGATAGAGAAATGTTTTCATTGCTTTTAGAAATATGTGTCATGATTGAATTACCTGAATAAATTGAGCACATACAGGGGTGAATTTAGCAGTAAGCTGAGTAGGCTCCAGCCTAGGTTGGCAAATTTCGGTCAATTGTAAATGGAATTTCTTATACATCACGTACAAGATACACCCCAAGTTTTAGGTTAGTTACCAGTTACACAAACTTACCCAGAGTATTAGACATACCAAAATTCTCACACTGTCTAATATACAGAAATAAGAATACATGTTATATTATTATATCCATTGTATGGAATATAGATACCTATGTAAATAAAACATTTCGTATAATTTACATGTTGCGACTAGAACATTATTAGATGAAGTCGCTCATATTAATGTAATCTTTACTTCGCTAACCCTTTCTTTTACATCTATCGGTTTATATCTCTGATCCCCTCAGGGTCAGTAGGCCTACCCTAAAAGTAATTAATTCAATGCATGGCCATCCATAGACATTCAAACTTTAGTTAGTCAGCTGACCTACCATGTAAGACAGCTCTAAATGTACAACTTCCGTTGATACTGTCAGCTCAATTTTCACTCTCACCCGCTTCGGTGGTCGTATGGTCTAAGGTGCTACTCTCGCAATAGACTAGTCTGCCGATAGTGAGAAGATCGTGGTTCAATAATGGTCAGATGTACTGAGGGAGGTTTTCCCTAAATGGTTTCCCACTCTCTTTCCACACAAATGTGAGTACACTTCCTCTAAAATAAACTTTCCTCATCCCTAATCCATTAGTGTAAATAGTAAATTGAATGGGTAGTAAGAAACAGTGCTAAAATAAATAAAAATACATAAAAACCTGCATTCTCTACTAATTAATGTATAATGTAAAAGTAATTTATCTGACATATGCTAGTTCCAACTAAATAAAATATTTAAAAAGTTATGTATTGTATACCTGTACAGGAAAAATTATATTAATATTAGTTTACTAAACAGTGAGGCATAAAAAGGAGTTAAATTTCTAGCCTTCATTAAAAAAAATTAGGACTGACGCTGTTGCATTTCTGCAACATCCCATCATGTGCTAAATAATTATCGAAAACACATACTTTAATACATAATATTATTATTATTGAAATGGTATTATTAAATAAATATTTGAATACCTAATAATGTATTTTTATAAATTTTGTTAAATAAAAATTACAATAATGTTTATTAAATGTTACAAAAACATAGCTTATTATTAGAAAATTTTTTTAGTATATGTTAATTGAAAAATATTAAACCACATTACCTAAAACTTTGTTAGGCATTTGTAGATTAGGTTATAATCATATTATATAAGTTTTAACCAGGACGTATTTTTAACAGAAAAAAACATTAGAAACAAGATTATTTAAAAAAGTTACATTTTGGTTGAAAAAATACTTATCTTCCTTGAGTTCCTTCAATTTGTATTTTTATGTATAGTAGCGACTAAAAGAGATTAACAACTACAGCAAACTAAAGCTACATGATAGCTTTCAGACACACGGTAGAACTTGCAAGAACTATGCGATGGTGACAATGGGCTAGACGTATGGCATCACGACAGGTGTTGTTGCTTATTCACAACATTTCTGTAAGGTGCCAGTTAAAACTCCCGTATCTCAGAAAACAAACTTTTTTTTTAATGTTTGATGACATCATACCATGCAGTAGGAACTAATTGAATAATACTTGGAGGGGATCAGACCTAATTACCTCTAATTTACCAAATAATTACAAAAATATTATAGCTGTTGCGAAAATGCACAGGAGGTTAAAAATAATTATAAAAATTTATATTGCTTAGCTATTTATTAAATCAACATATGTAATTATATTCTTAAATTACAACCTTTGTTTGTTTTAATATTTGTATTGTGTTTTAGTGAAACGGGTCGAGTTTTAACAACAATGAAAGCAGGTGATTTCTTCGGAGAAATTGGGATACTTAATTTGGATGGCTTGAACAAGTAAGTTAGTCATTTTAAAAATATTTGTTGCTAGCTCTTAGCACTTTGAAAAACTGCTTGTAAGAAGTAATTTAATGTTTATAAATAATTATTACAACAATTACTTTGGAACAAATAAAATAAATTTGTATTTCAGGAAAGTGGTTAATTCCATTTTAGATTGTAATAACTAACATAAGATATCCTAACACCTTACCTCTTGCCTATGTAATATAAAAATTAAATTAATTAATGTGATACCCACTTCGTGGACACATGGCCTAAGGCATCACTTTTACAATAAACTAGACTGCTAAAGACAGGAAGATCGTGGTTCAATACCGATTGGTTGTACTGAGGGTGGTTTTCCCCTCTTTCTTCATGCAAGTGCTGGTACAATTTCTTTAAATTCCCCCTTCCTCAGCCCTAACACATTAGTGTAATTAGTACATAAGTGTATAACCTGAAAGGACAATAAGAGGTGGTGCTGTGGATGTGTGTCTGTACCCCTCACCCTCACACATAGTTTTCAAAATGATCATGGAATCAAGACCAACTATTGGCATCCACCAGTACACTTAAACGTTTATTTATTTATTTTTTATCTTACCTAGACCCTCACTTTTTGAGAAAAAGTTGTTAAAGTTTTTTTTTATATTATTTTAGTTATTTCAAGAATTTTTGGTGCACTAACCTAACATGTAGGCTAACAGACTGTCAAGCGACTGTTCTAAACATTAGAGACTAACAAGTTAAATAAGGCTAGATATTTGAAGATATAAGAAAATGTTATTTTAAGTTGGCTAATATTTTTGGAAATAAGCTATAGATGTCATCAAATTTCTAAAAAAACTAAATAAATGACTTACTAACCGTTCTGCCTTAAGATATTAGGGTAAACTTCCCATTATGCGTACTCGTGTTATCCAGTTTGCAGATTATCAATGAACAATACTTCAAAATATTACAGTGTATGGTAGTTTTCATATTTTTCAATAAAAGATGTAACTCAACAGTAAATGTGGTACTGTGAACAGAGATTAAAACGTTTCCATCACAACCACAACATCTATCACGCATAACTTTGCCTTCACCCTTACAACAATCGCTGCGCATGCCACAACTAACTACAGGAAATACATCTCTGTAAAACTGTTTTATATAAATCACCATCCATGCCATACATACTTTAGTTTTATACATTTTTTTAGTGTATATATATATTATTTTTATTAAACTTCATTTTAACTGTATTGGTTAAGTGTAAGAAAAGGTGGTAGCCTTAACTTAGCCATTAAAGTTGATTATTATTATTATTATTATTCTAGATGTGCCGGGACAGATGGAATTCCAAGTTTTATTGTTAAAGGCTGTGGCAGCATTTTCAGCCCTCTGTTAGCCTATATCTTTAACATTAGCCTATCAAATGAAACTTTTCCTCTTACATGGAAACAATCTGTTGTCATACCGAACCTATCTATAAAAAAGGGGTAAAAACAAATGTTTGTAATTATAGACCAATTTCTCTCTTAAACACTTTCTCCAAAGTATTCGAGAAAATCATACATGAGCATACTTTCCACCATCTTAAAAATAAACTTTCAGATAATCAACATGGCTTTATAAAAAATAAATCTACTGTCACTAATTTAGTAGAATTTCTTGGGCATGTTGCCCCTCAAGTCTCTGCCCAAGGTCAGGTTGATGCTATTTATTTTGACCAAAGTAAGGCATTTGATTTATGTCAGCATAATATTATTCTCTATACGCTTGGTAATTTTGGACTTTTTCACTCTTATGTAAATTGATTCAGCAGTTATTTGCATGAAAGATCATTCATTATTAAAATTGATTCACACACCTCAAATACATTTTTAGCACCCTGTGGTATACCTCAGGGTTCTAATTTAGGTCCTCTTCTCTTTAATGTGTTTATTGATGACATTGGTAAATATTTGAACTCATCTAGTTATTTAATCTTTGCTGATGATGTAAAATTATTTAAAACTATCAAATCAATAGCGGATTGTATAGATTTACAAAATTATTTAAATGGTATTTTACAATGGTCTTTGGAAAATGGAATGTCTATCAATAAATCTAAGACTAAATCTATATCTTTTACTAGGAAAACTAATCCTTTCTTTTTTACTTATAAATTGGGCAGTGATAACATATTTCGTACACTTTGTATTCATGATCTTGGTGTCCTCCTGGATAACAAACTTTATTTCCACTATCATGTTGACCATGTCATTTCCCAGTCATTGAAATTACTTGGGCTTATTAAATTTATTACTTCATCATTTAAGAAAGTTGACTGTTTTTTATGTCTGTATTATGCCCTGGTTAGATCTAAGTTAGAATATGCTACTGTTGCTTGGAATTCCATTACCTTAACTGACTCTCTTAGGTTAGAAATGTTCAAAGAAAATTTGTTGCTGCATGCTATGATAAATACTTTAGTAACTGGATTTATTATGATTATGACAGAATTCAAAACCTCTTAGGGCTCCGAACTCTCTTCTCGCGTAGACTTTATTGTGATGCCCTTTTTGTTTTTAATATTCTCAATAACAATATTTATTGCAAATTTGCCCTTGATCATGTAGGCGTTCATATCCCTTCTCGGGCTTCTCGTAATCCTAAATTATTTTTTCTCGATAGCTCTTATAAGACGAGCCCTATAGGTCGTTGTATCCATAGCGCCAATTCTAGATTTGTCGAATTCGACTTTTATCATAAAAGGAAAGCTAAACTCAGAGAGTTATTTAAGGATATTCCATATCAATCATTTATCATGTAGAGGTTCTGCCTATAATATTTAAACTTACAATATTTTGATCTATTTTTTGCATAATGTTACTGCTTACTATTTAGTTATTTGTTTTTAATGTTACTTTTTATTCTTATCATTATTAATTACTATTATTTTTTTCTGTAACTATTCATCATTATATAACATTATTTAACCATTTTTGTTTATCTTATTTTCTTGTGTAAATATATGTATTGTAAGGTATGTACGTGTGTACTTTTCAGTGCTGGCCTGTTATAGGTCTTACGACTGTTGGCCAGCACCATAATAAAGGAAATTGAAATTGAATTGAAATTATTCATACAGTTCATAGGCTACATCAACATTAAGGAAAATGTTGTGTGTTCTATTACTTGTGATTTTCAACTTTCTGTGTATTCTCTTTTACCAATTAACCCAGATAGTCGGGAATCTGTACTGTATTAATATTATATTACTTTGATCATGTGATTCATAGACTACTAATAGAGTCAAGCAGGGCTTAGATTAATTAAATAGTGGTTATTTCATATATTTTTGCCTGCCATCTATATTACCTTAGCCAAAGCTAGCCATTCATTTAAAAAAGTTAAGATGACAGAAAGTGACGCGTCAACAAATTAAATCAAGTGTTAAGTGCAAATCAAAGATAAGTGAAGCCATTCAGTTGGTGGTTTGTGATTTAAAGTACAAATACAACTTAGTTTTGATTTAGATTAACATTTCAAGAACTTAAGTCACACTATTGAAGAAATGTTATTACAAGAAATGGTTGTACGAAACTCAATACTACTGCCGATGAGCAAATGGTCGACCATAACAGTTCTGACAAACATAATTTCTTCAAACCAAGACAAAAGAGAAATTGAAACAGGAAAACTAAGGACAAAACATTAAGAGAAGAAAAAGTGTATACTAAACGAAATGAGGTTTTTAAACAATTAAGTTTACTTATAGTGGAAAATTAAGAATTATAAGATGACTTGGCATTCATTGAAAAGAGTAACTTTAACTAATGTTCATAAATTGAGTTTCTGAAAAAGAGAACAAAAAACATTCTTGGAAGAACACTCTGAAAATATTCAAATGATAAAACTGATTTTTCACCACACTTAAAAACAATCGAATGATGAATAACATGAATTGAGGGTCTAGTTTTCATATCATCAAAAGAAAGTTACAACAAAGTCAATAACAAGAGGTCCATAAGGTAATGAAAGGGAAGGTCATGATTTACCTTAAGAGATTATTGCTCCCAATGTCAAGTAGTACTAAGGCAAATCCATGGTCACTAAATTAAGTTTGTTGCAGGAGGACAGCGGATGTACGTTCGGTGGGATACTCGGAGCTATTCAGTTTGTCTCGGGAGGATGTCCTGGCAGCCATGAAGGACTATCCGGAAGCTCAAGAAATTTTACAAAGTCTTGGCAGAAAAAGGTAAATACAATATTATTAGTCAACTCATTGAAAATAGATGTTAGTTTTCTTCTGCAGTTAAAGGATTGCCTAAGGTAAAATTTGTCAGTCTATATCCTCTAGTGATAAAAGTAAATTTTAATAAGTGAAATAAAATTTTAAGTATAGACCTTTTCTTGCTAAATAAATTAGCTTATAATTGTTTAAAAATGGGTAGTTTATTTGTAACAATATATCATAAAAACACATGGTCTTATTAATTGATATATATATATATATAAATACCTTAAAGAATATTATAATGTTATTGATTTCTTAATTTAAAATATTTCCCCATAATGAGTACTAGAGCCAAATTTGACCCTCAAAGTGGTGATACCTCTTGTTTGATATACAGTGTCGTGCAGTGGAGTATTGCCATGGTAAGCAGAGATTGTTGCAACTGTAACTATGATATGTTCTCTCACACTGGCTCCATATTTTGTCAATCATACATAGGCTCTGCTCTACATACCTCACATGAGAATGTATGTGCATTGATTAATGACCAATGAGTGTTCTACTGAGTGATGAGAACATACCACAAGTACAGTTTAAAAACTAACTATACTCCATTCACGATAGGAATTACTCTCTGAAAGGTCTTTTATCCTACCAATATCCTACTATATAATAGATTTATGGTAGGGAAAAAGGCCTTTCAGAAATCAATTCCTACCGTGAACAGACTTTATGCTTACCATGGCAACAAATCATGACACAACTCTCTTTATAAAGTAATAATGATATGAAGAAGACAGGATCTTTGTGAGAATGTTGAAAAGCTCTGATACAAAGAAAAACATAATTGAGATGAGGTGAGACAAGATGAGACAAAGCCAGCTCAGGAGAGTGAGATAATGCTCCTGTTTCCAGGTTAATGGAGGCTCGTAACGTCAACAAGCCTCGATCAGGCTCAGCGCCTCACAGTAACAAGGGAGGATCGACACGAGAGGGGGCGGGGTTAAAGTACGGCAGTTCAGCGGACGTTGACAATAAATCTGGCAAGCGAATTGTCGAAAAATTACGTAGTGATGTGAAGGGCATAAAGAATGCATTGCGGAAGAGCAGACGAAGTGTGAGGTATGGATAGTACTTATCTTTAATAGTGTTGATTTTAATAAGCCCATGAGCTTGAATACTAATACTCTGCCATACTAATGCTTATTACCTCACCATACTATTTATAATAGCCCTACCACATGAATTAATATAGCCTAGGGACCAGGGATGGCTCATCCCTAAGTCGCGGAGGCGCGCGTCCCCCACCCCCACGAATCCCGAGTTCCTTGCCCTAAGGTTGAAAGCTTGTTAAATGTGTATAGCGTGAACCAGCAATAGTTGTTGTCAGTCATCCTGCGTGCTCCTGCATCTTGAGGATGTGTGTGGCGTGTGTTTTTATAATAATATTATGTAGGGTTATTTTAGGATAATGTTTATTTGAGTTATATGTTTTAATATTTCTTGTAACTAGGCTTAATATGAATAGTTCAATTCAGGCACTTAAGACAACGAATATTGCAAGATTAACTCTTGATCAAAAAAGAGAATTGAAATCATTAGGTAGGCCATGTCCTGAATTTTGTATGGAACAAAGTGAAAACATACATACCTATATATTTATGCACATTACACAGCTGCAATTTTTCTACAACACATCCACGTCCTTTGGGGGGGGATTTTATTATTTTTATTTTTGCATGTTTGTAATATTAAATTTTAAGTTTAACTAAATGAATATTTAGCAAAACATATTCCGAAATTTGTGTCTTCTTTTAAATATATTATTTAGAAATAATTTATAGATTAAACAAGCTGCGCCCTCCAGCTTCTAAAGTGACGAGTCGCCACTGCTAGGGACAAAATTTTTTGGGCAATCGATCTTTGATTTGTAGTTATTTGATTGCTAAAAATAATCCCACTAATAAGTTGATACATGTGTCTTGGGCTAGCGTGTGATTGGTTATATATTTAGAAAATTAAATTTTGTGTATGGCAGGTTTTATGATATTTAGTTTTTAGTTTAATTATCAAATCTTTGTGCATAAAAAAACATTCAATATATTTATATAGAGGGTCTACAAAAGGGGTGCAAATATTGACTATAAAACACAAAGTAAATGTCTTACAACAAACATGATCTCAGATAACTAATCTGATGCCTAATCAAAACAAAGTTTGGTTGTTATGAGATAAACAAATTTCCCATTTTTTTTCTGTTTACTTGTAGCACAATTTGTAAATTGAAATATTGCATACTGTAGATATGTTATGAAAAGATTGTTAATTTGTGATAATATACGCATAGAGGGAAACATAAGGATTAATGTACAGTATATACATTTAATTATGTAATAAAATATTACACTCGACTAGATAGGTGATTAAAGAAAAAAAAACATACTTTTTTATCTCTTATAGACTCCTATTTTAACATTTGAGAATATATTCTTAGTGTGCCACGGACGTATTTTTATATTTAAGGTTGTTAAAAAGTTATATATAGTATCTAAGTAAAAGATATATGATTAAAAATTATGAACTATTTTTAATTCACTCAATATTTAACCTTCATAAGATGTTTTATTTATTTTTTATAGAATGAAAGAAGAAGCTTTGGAACTTCAACCTTTAAACCCAGGGTCAGTTGAAACATATCGTCATGATCAACCGTCATGCTCGTATTCATCTGGTAAAGGTATGTTAAGACGAATGTCGAGAGTAAGAAGTGATGAAAACGGATCTCAAGAAGACTATCAAGATGAGCAGTCATGTGAGCCCATTGGAGCTGGTCTACCATTGATACAACGGCTTCGTATTTTGAAGGAGAAAACGTCTCGTGAAGAGAGTGTTAGACCTCAAGTGTCCCCCACATCACTCCCCAACTCGACCATTCTTTCACCTCCGAAGATCAGGGTGAACAAACCGAAGGAAGGAGAAGTAATTGGTGCGGGTTTACCTCTTATACAAAGACTATTACTGCTCAAACAAAAAGAAGAGAAAGAAAAAGAAGTCTTGCAGTTAGCGCCTTTAAATAAAGTTGATGTGTTATCATCGCCTGTGTCAAAAAGTCAAGTGGCCTTGGATGGACAAACACCAGACTCTATTGTATCACTTCCTTTAACTAAAACTGATACCGTAAATGAAGAGTCAAGAATTTCCTCATTGAAAGAACACCATGAGGATGAATCTTATACAGCAAATCGCAAAACTTCATCCATTCTTACAAGGTTAATACCAATAAAACATAAGGAACTCCAAAGTGCTTTAAAAAACCCACAATCTTTTCCTAGATTAGTAACCCCTGAAATTAACAGTGATCCCTCCACTACTGAAAAGGTTCCACTTTTAAATGAAAATTATAAAGACTCAACACAAAGAGATGAGCCGAATAAAGATAAAAAGAATGGTTTAGACGAATCTGCTGTAAAATTAAAAACACCTTTAAGTAGTATAACTGCATTAAAAACTGAAACGAGTATAAAAAGAGAAGCTACTTATAAATCAGCTCCTATGAAAAAGCAACAATCTTGGACATTACTAAAAAAAGCATCGATAGTTTCATCCCCAGGCATAAATAATACTAATATCAGCCAAGAAAACAGTGGGTTTCTTGAAAACAAACCAACACTGAGGCCAATTTCTGTGAAAATAACTCCACTACTTGAAACTGGAGCACAGTTTGGTGAAAATCGGATAAATACAACAGATATAATTTTAAGTTTAGTTGATAAAACATCAACTGGAGTGTCAAATAGTCATAATGAATCAGGTTTAGAATCAAGTAGTAGCATTGTGCCTGGTAACAAATTCCAAGTTTCTATCACTCGGTTTCCCAATCAAATAATTGCTCAAAATAAAGAACAGATTATGCTTGGAAATGGCCAAGAAGTACCTAATTCAGAGGAAAGTGTATCATTAATAACAGCCCATTGTATTGCTCAAACAAATAAAATTCAAGATAGTGATGGACACCAAGTTGCTAAAATAGTGTGTACTAGTGAGGCCTTTGAATCGAATACTGTTGAATCAAGAATAAAAATGGTAAAGCATGAGCTGAATGATTCTCCTGTTTTAAATAAAACAAACAATGTTGCATCTGCGTCTTTGCAAGAAATGCAGCTACCTAAACCAAAACCAAATTTGCTTCAAATTCAGGAAGATACTAAATTTTATATGTCAATAGATGATTTATCTCCTGAATATTCTGGTTTACCTTTTGTAAAAAAACTTAAAATTCTTAATGAACGCCAAAAGCTGGCAGAACTAGAAAAAAAAGTAGCATCTGTATTTATGAGGAGTTCCAGTTTAGACAGTAGCAACACATCAGGAGTTGGAACAAATAGTGTTGATGGTAGTGACTACCAATTAGACCCAACAAACCTAACAAGAAGTCATTCCGAAGCCAGCGCAATGGAATATGTAAGAGCCCAACAATTGAGTAGAGATGCCTTCCATAGAGCCTCATCAGAAGCTGGGGAAAAAAAGGATCATAGCCCACATATACCCACTAGGCCTATAAATCTACCATCAACCGTGTTGAGAAAATTAGCTCATCAAACACTAATTTCGCCAGAAAGTAATGAAACTGTAGAAAGACGTAATCTAAAAAGTATTTTAAAAAAGCTATCAGCAAGCAATCTTCTCTCTGGTAGTTCAGAAGAAAGTGAAGATAAAAGGAACACGTCTATAGATTCTTCTGGGAGTTCTCCTGATATCACCCTCATCACCAAAACTACTCCAGCAGAAATTCGCAAACTGATGCGTGCCCCAACTCTGGAGGGTTATGCAGCACGTCATAGCAAGTTAGCAAAAAGTGTGACATTTAATCGCGATACATTACAATCACCACCTTCCACAGCAACTACCCCTACATCGATTAGTGACGAATCCACCACTTTAATGTTTCCTCTTCTAAACACAAACTCCACTGAAATTGAAATGTCTGATAACTCTACTACCACTGTGACGTGTGCTGATGTTTCAATTACAACCACCACTTCCATCACATCTTCATCTGTATTAGCAAGTACTATGGCAATTACAACTTCAGTTCAACAAGATTCATTTTCCTCCAAAACTACTTACAAACCTACTCCATATATGCCCTTATGTTCATCTCCTTCGGCGGAATCAATATCAACCACTAGTATAACAACAGTAAATGGCATTTCTCCTTTCTCCTGCAACATACCAATGCTTGTAACCGCCACTAATGCATCCTGCCAAACTTTGCCATACTGTAAAACAGCATCTATGGGATCAAATGATGAAATAAGGACAACTCCATCCAGCATTGCAAACCCACTGACAACACCTTCAGTTCAAGCAACCCAAAAGAAGCCCCCTGTTTCTTTCCTAATGCATCACAGTCCTCTAATATTTTCATCTAATCAAAAGAATATGTTTAGACCCCCTTTACTTTTACCATCACATGCAGATTATGAAGAAGAATATTTTGGGGAAATAATCACTGGAATAAAGCAAGTGATTCAAGGACACCTGGTAAGACATGTTTTCAATTTCCATAGGATATCTCATTGTATATTGTAATCTGCAAATTTTAAACTCATTGCCACCATGGTAATAGATACAACATTCAAGAAATATAAAAATTAGGTATGTAACCACCTATGAGATATCAAATATGAGTTAGATATAAACAAAATTACAACTTTTAACTGACATTTAAGTTTTAAATATTTGAATGTGTGAATTCCACTAGGTACAGCATTTATGAAAATGTCTGCTGAAATATAATACCATATAATATTGCCAATTACTTACGTACTTACTCTATGGCATTAGGCACTCATAAGTTAATTACTGTACTTACTAAAATACACCATATATCTCTATCTTGGGCTAGCTATATCCAAGCCACCTCCTTATACCCTATCCCTAACTTGATATTATATCCAGTCCAGCTCATTAGACCCAATCGTGAGCTAGTTCTATCCAGTCCACCTCATTACAACCTATCCCTATATTAATCTAGTCCTATCCAGTACACCTCATTACACCCTATCCCTATCTTGAGCTAGTTCTATCCAGTCCACCTCATCATGCCGAGCTAGTTCTATCCAGTCCACCTCATCATGCCTTATCCCTATCTTGAGCTAGTTCTATCCATTCTACCTCATTAAACCCTATCCCTATCTTGAGCTAGTTCTATCCAGTCCACCTCATCATGCCTTATCCCTATCTTGAGCTAGTTCTATCCATTCTACCTCATTAAACCCTATCTCTATCTTGAGCCAGTTCTAGCCAGTCCACTTCATTACACCCTATCCCTATCTTGAGCTAGTTCTAGCCAGTCCACCTCATTACACCCTATCCCTATCTTGAACTAGTTCTATCCATTCCACCTCATTACACACTATCTCTATCTTGAGCTAGTTCTAGCCAGTCCACCTCATTACACCCTATCCCTATCTTGAGCTAGTTCTATCCAGTCCACCTCATACACACCCTATCCCTATATTAAGCTAGTTCTATCCAGTCCACCTCATTACACCCTATTTCTTTCAGGTCAATTCTAATATCCTCCCATCTACATCTAGATCTTCCCACTGGTCTCGTACCATTGGGTTTTTGCCAGTCAGTACTGTGAACACTGTTCTAATTTTTTCCATTTACGCTACATGTCCTGTCCTGCCCATCATAATCTACAATACAAGTTAACCAATTTATTTTAATGTTAAAAGCAGCACATTATATATATATAGTGTGTCTGTAACGAGGTCAAACTCAGCCTCATTAGGACAAATGAGGAGCTACTTCAATAAATCAGTAGCATCTACAGTATAGAAAACTAAGATAAACTTCCAGAGAGTTTGTTGTGCTGACCACATGCCACCTTCTATCCACAAATGTTGGTACTGTAATTGTTAACGGCAGAGGCCACTCGGTCGCTATAGCTCACTTGCGGGCTCATGCCATGGAATAGCTGTACACATATACACACACATATTGTTTTAATTAGTACCGTTAACACCATGGTTAGTAAAGGCTTAATCTGAGAAGTAGGGATGAAAACAAGTATTTAGAAGAAAGGAACACCTCTAAAGAAACAGTTTGGATAAATAAATATGTCTAAAACAGTATTGTATTTGAAAGTATTTTATTTATTAGTAGCTAATATATTCAAATTCATGGTATTTGCGAGTTGGGTATGTATTATTAATTTATTATAGATGCTCTTCTAGAATATGAGGGGATGAGCTGAGCTATAAAGCACACGCTCATGACATAAAGGTAGTAAGTGTTGGGATTTGAAAACAGAAACTTATTATTATATTTTCAGGAAGAAATCCAAAGCAAATTTCAAAGTCAATTTCAATCATTGGAGTTGGAAGTGAGACGCCGTGATGAGATTATTTCTCAGCTTCAACAACGCATACACGAGCTAGAGGTTGGTGCTATACTCCTGTTGAGGATCTTGTATTCTGGGTGTAATATAGCAATGTTTTTCTGCAGTACTCAGTAGACAACAAAAAAAAACTTTATATGAGATGGGACTCATAAATAAGCAGTAAAGTATAGTAATTCAAAGCCTATTATTATTGATATCAAAATATGTTTATATTTTTCAAATTTTACTTACATAAAGATGTCATAAGTATTGAAAGAAGTGTGTATTTTGCATATTGTATAAACAAATCCTCATTAACTGTTTAGGTCAGTTTAGACAAATGCCCCCATCTCCCAATGTCCTTCCATTATTCTTCCTTCCCTACTTTTTTTCCATCACTCTCTTCTCACATACACACTTGCTGTTATCTGCTCCTCTAAACTTTTCTTTGATCTTCGCTGTGGTCTTTTCCCTCCAAACTTCAATTATTCCAGCACTCTCCTTAGGATCCTTTCCTATTACATCCTCAATACATGTTCAAACCATCTCACTCTTTGCTTCCTTTACTATCAAATTCTTGCCTGAAATCTTATTTTCTAATCTTGTATCTTCTTGTGACAGCTAACATACTCCTAACAAACTTCACTCCCATGACATCCACTTTCCTTGTCTCGCTTACATTCAATGTCCATGTTTCTGTTGCATATGTAACTATGAGTACAAAGTATGACAATATTTTTACCTGATTGTTACAGATTAAAATATGACTCTTAACAAGACATTAAAAATGTTGAGTGATGTCACAGTTTTACTATGATATAATCTGAGTTATTCACTAACAAGTATTAGTTGGCCTGGTGGTCTAGGGGTTAGGTGTCAGACTTGTGTGCTGGGGGTCTGGGGTTCAATCCTCGGTCCCGACACAGATTTATCTGATTGCCAAACCTTTCCTTCACCTCTGACAAGACATGTATTAATCACAACCTGTGAATGTGTGGAATGCCAGGCCTCCACCGTGGTTCAGATCACACGTTAAACTGTATGTCCTCCAATTCATCTCACAATCACCGTAGCATTATATATTAGCGTAAGTGCGTACAACCCAAACGGGTAGTAAAACGTGGTGATAATAATAATAATAATAAAACTAATAATACTAACCAGTATTCCCTCAACAATGATTAATACACCATACAGAACAATAAAGTATATTGTGAGATCACCTTTATTATGACTTATGTGGAACAACTTTTGATTAAAACATTATATAGTATGGTATGTATCGACTATTCATAGCATTTAGGAGTCAAATAAAAGATTATGTATTTATACAAGGTGAGGTTTCAATACAGATCAAAACATGAGTTTATTTGCCTCATATTATTTGTTTATCACATGATATATTTAGAAAAAACAGCACTTGGTACAATTAAATAGGGTTCTTGGAGTAGGGTTATAGACATCCTAAATTGCTTAGACCAGCTCGACTGTTATAGTAAAGTAAAGACAATCAGCCAACACACATAATTATCAAAGAAAATTATGTGCATATTCACCTTGACATATCTTCAATTAGAGCCATGTCATTTTGTTGTGGGCTTGAGTGTAATAATCCTAAGTGTGTCAAACAATACCAGGTCAACGACTTTAACAGATTTGGTAGAATTCATCTCTTGGGCCTACACATGGCATTGTTACCAAACATACCATCATCACAAAAGAAGGAAATGAATTTTCAGAATATTATACTATAGTACAAATATAGTCAAAATTGAAAAATAAGATATTACTTAATTTTAATACAGTTGTTAAGTGTGATAATATACATGAGCTTGCACTGGTAAAGTTGGAGTATTTACCAAATGTGCATTGTTATGTTGAAAAGAACACTTTAAGAATACAAAAAAACTTGGGAGACAAGCGATGTAATTTAGGTTATGTCATTTTATGGCCCAATATACAGCCTAATTTGTGAATATTTTTTATTATTATGGTACACTTCGTCGAGATTGAAAGGTAGCAACTTATAATTCACTGAGCCCGCGAGGTATGATATACCTCCACACATGACTGCAGAATAGTTTGCCTAGCTACGCCCAACACCTAAGTTAGAGAAGGCCTTAAGTCATTAAATTATTTCTTGACTGTTGGGAAGGAGTGATGGGGGAGGGGTTATGTCTTTTAGCGATGCCCGAATAGTTTTATTTGATAAATTTATTTTACTTTATTGTTCTGATAATGATAAAATCAATAACTAAAATTTACATACTAAGTTAATTAATTATATTACTCTAATTAACATATGGGATGGTATTTGTTTTTAGCTATTAAAAGTTTAACCAAGTCAAACGTTATTTGGGCACTGTTGCCCACATTGATTGGTTTTAAATGGTAACATAAAGCAGGTCTCCCCTTTTCCAGAATCTTCATTACTGTTTATAGCCAATTATAAATTTATTAATGATTAATTATTATATTCCACACATGTAACATTAAATAACAGATTAACTCTAAAAGATTTTTACTTTATTTGTAAGAAGCAGAGTTTAAAAAGAACTTCTGTAATTTAAGGGTCCCAATCCTGATTTAAATTTTTTTATATTATTTACAGGTGGACAAAAAATAAATCTTGATAAAATCTCATCCATTGGACATATTTTAGTTATAAAAGTGAATTTATTTGTTTATTCAAAGTTATTATGACAGTATATAACTTTGTGGGAGCATAGTTCAATTCCATACTTTATTTAATGTTAACATAGCGGCTATAATATAACTATTAGTTTTAATAATTTTAATAACGCTTTAATAATTAATACTTTGATTAAGAAAAGGTGTGGTTTATTAAGATTTGCATTGATTATTATCATTTTAAAATAAATTTTAAGTATAATGTTAACTGTGATTTTTTTTTGGTCAAATCTGTGTTTACTAAATCAATTCTGGAAATCCAAACAATAAAACTGGCCATGTTGTAGGCAAGTAATAATACAATATCAGAGTGAGGAAGTTTAAATGATAATTGAAAAGCAAGGATAAATATTGCTTTGTTTTACGAGCTTAAAACCACTTTACATAATATCTCTGCTTTTTTAAGGTTTGGAATATAAATATATCCAAGTAAAAATATATTGTAGCTCTGTACTATATTTAAGAATATCTGTCTATAGCCAAGGATACCTGTAATTTCACAACTTATTGCGGTGCATTTATTTCTATTCATCATGATGTCTCCTAGGAGAGGATTTCGCATACATACAGTCAGGGTTTGATTTTCTTTTAAAGATACGGCCGGATTTATTTATCTCCTGAACCATTTAACCAATTGCGGTGTGGTTGTTACTTTTGTACTGGATCAATATCCAGGCAGGCTTTAGCATTATTTGTGAATAATCAGGTGTTTCGGTGGGAGTCCCGGTGAAGGG
>CABEEJ010001923.1:36670-84765 GCA_901482245.1 Timema douglasi
AACTATAGGAGAATATTTATAAGTAACATAATCTTAACTATTTCAACCATATTTACTACTAATTACTGGGGGATAGTGATTAAAAAGATACAAATTAAAGGTCATGTAACCACCATTTCTTGGAGGAAAGTTGGGGAACAATTTAAGAAAACGTGTCTCAATATTCCCGGCCAGGACTAAAACCCTGTTTCATCCATCACTGAAAATGGACCATATAAGAATTATTTTTGTCCGCATGAACACCAAAGCAGTATAATATACATTATTTACCGTATTTCCTAGAATATTAATTTTACTTTGTAATTTTGTTTAATATAAGATATTAAATATTTTATTTTGTGAGTGTTTCTAGTAGATATCACACTGGTCTATAATCTATTATTAACTAGGGGCTTTCTTTTTTAAGTTCAATCAATAATGTTTTTACCACAATGGGATTGTCAACAACTCTCAGACCCGCCCTGGTGGCGTGGTTAGCTAACGCGCTAGTTTACTGCTTAGCTCGACTGACAAGGATGTGGAAATCGAGTTTCTAATATCGCTCGGGTGAACTCGGGTAGTTTTTCCTAAGTGGTTTTACACTTTACCTCCACGCGATTGCGGGTTCCCTTCCTATAACTTCAACCTTTCCAATTCCTAACCCATTAGAGTAATAAGTACTTAGGCGTATTACCAAAACGGGTAGTAAGATGCGGTGCTAAAAAAACCTACCCTCAAAAATTTCTTTAAACACTCTTTCCTTGTCCTATTGATTTAAGATTGACTATATGAAGGTTACCTAAGAAACAGTGAAGTTTTCCTGGCACTCAAACATATTAATAAATAGTTCATTCTGTGTGTGCTGTGTGCCCGCGAATGACCGTGTATAGAGTAAAATAGTTAAATGGCGCTTGTCTAAAAGGAGGGTTGGAACACATTATTCACTTCATCGAGTCATACACTAGCAAAATACTGACAGTTTATAATACAGTTAACATTCATACATCTTCTAAACATTTATGTTTTGCAGTAAGCCAACAGTTATTACTCCTTCCAAGTTAATTTTAAGAACAAATACATGATGTATTTTGTAGGCTGCATTACTGCTTATTTGTTAAAATCTCATACTCCTCAAATAATTATTGGTTACCTTATTATTATTATTATTATTATTATTGCTTTCTAAACCAAGAATACTACAGGAGCATGATTTATAGATTTATTTAACGTACAGATAGTGCAACAGCTTAGCTCAATCGATAGCATTTTTTTATACTGATTTAGGGACACTAGGTTCGATTCCTGACACTGTGGAACTTTTATTTTTAGTGAAACATTTGTTTTTTCTTATAACCTGATATGCTAATGGACGGGGATGTGAGTCGTTTCAAGTTTTAAGATAGTAACAAAGTAGTGTGTTGATTTTATCACTCGGTTCAGAAAATGCACGTCAGATACCTCAAATTAATTTATAAAATGAAACCTTAGGATGCTACGTGTCTCTTTAATTGAGATCAGTTATAACTTATTGAATAACTAGCCCTTCTCCCAGATCTAACATTTGAACGATTAGACATATCAAGCCAAAACTTATTATTCACAAATAATGCTAAAGCATGCCTGGATATTGATCCAGTACAAAAGTAACAACCACACCGCAATTGGTTAAATGGTTCAGGAGATAAATAAATCCGGCCGTATCTTTAAAAGAAAATCAAACCCTGACTGTATGTATGCGAAATCCTCTCCTAGGAGACATCATGATGCACCGCAATAGGTTGTGAAATTACAGGTATCCTTGGCCGTAGACAGATAATCTTAAATATAGTACAGAGCTACAATATATTTTTACTTGAATATATTTATATTCCAAACCTTAAAAAAGCAGAGATATTATGTAAAGTGGTTTTAAGCTCGTAAAACAAAGCAATATTTATCCTTGCTTTTCAATTATCATTTAAACCTCCTCGCTCTGATATTGTATTATTACTTGCCTACAACATGGCCAGTTTTATTGTTTGGATTTCCAGAATTGATTTAGTAAAACACAGATTTGACAAAATAAATCACAGTTAAAATTATACTTTAAATTTATTATAAAATGATGATAAAAATCAACGCAAATATTAATAAACCACACCTTTTCTTAATCAAAGTATTAATTATTAAAGCGTTTTACTAATAGTTATATTATAGCCGCTATGGTAACATTAAATGAAGTATTGAATTGAACTATGCTCCTACAAAGTTATACACAGTCATAATAACTTTGAAGAAACAAATAAATTCACTTTTATAACTAAAATATGTCCAATGGATGAGATTGTGTCAATATGTATTTTTTGTCCACCCGGAAATAATGTAAAATATTTTAAATTAGGATTGGGACCCTTAAATTACAGAAGTGTTTTTTAAACTCTGCTTCTTACAAATAAAGTAAGAATTTTTTAGAGTTAATCTGTTATTTAAGTTACATGTGTGGAACATAATAATTAATCATTAATAAATTTATAATTGGCTATGAACAGTAATGAAGATTCTGGAAAAGAGGAGACTTGCTTTATGTTACCATGTAAAACCAATCAATATGGGCAACAGTGCCCAAATAACGTTTGACGTGGTTACACTTTTAATAGCTAAAAAAAATACCAGCCCATATGTTATTGAGAGTAAACATAATTAATTAACTTAGTATGTAAATTTTAGTTATTGATTTTATCATTATCAGAACAATAAAGTAAAATAAATTTATTAAATAAAACCATTCGGGCATCGCTAAAAGACATAACTCCTCCCCCATCACTCCTTCCCAACAGTCAAGAAATAATTTAATGACTTAAGGCCTTCTCTAACTTAGGTGTTGGGCGTATCTAGGCAAACTATTCTGCAGTCATGTGTGGAGGTATATCATATCTCGTGGGCTCAGTGAATTATAAGTTGCTACCTTTCAATCTCGACAGAGTGTACATTTTATTTAGGTGTTTGCTTAAAAAAAACTAACAATTCAATCATCTTATTTTGTTTATGTGTCTCATTATTACTTAATAATATATGCATTGCTTAAACTTGAATGATAACATTTAAATTATTCATATTTTGATTGTATATTTTAACATATGTTAAGCAATTATTAGTTGTATGATATTCTCATTCCTATTAATGTTTTTACTTTAGTAGAAATTTAATTTTTTTTAATCCCAATTGCAGCATCCATTTTCTAAGGAGATTGATCAAAGTGAAGAAGACTGTGATATATCTGATATTGAAGACTTATCAGATCAACCATTTATGGTGGGTAGTTAAATTGTAGCTGTAATTTTATCAAAGGGATTGCCTGTGTTAAAATAATTGTTGATATAATCTATTAAAAAAGTTAGTTCAATTATTATTCTTATAACAATACAATATGTTACAATTTTTTTTATAGTAACTATGTATTTAACTTAAATCAGATTGGGAAATAATGTAGTTATTATAATGGATTAAATTATATTTGTTAATTATGGTTATATTTAGATATGATAATCAGATATCACTATAACCGTTATTAACAAATATAGTAGCTTTGCTATTTCATCCATCATGATCTGCACATTCGTAAAGTTGTCATGGCACTAATGGCAGCATAAAGCCTAACCGAGTTGAAGATGGCTGCATTATCTGATAACTCGTGACCTTAATTGATCACACGTATTTAGCTAACAATTCACACATGTCCATCACAAACTCTGCCTTAAACTATGAGTGAAGAATGATCCTGGACACGGGGCAATTCCTAAATAGGTCAATGATTAGAGCATTTGCTCACTAAGCCAAAGGTCATGATTTAAAATTCTGGGTCCAGGTGTCATTTTTTGATTTAAGGAATATTTGTATACTATATCAACATTTATGTTACTGTATTCCAGGTTTGCCAATATTTTCTTTACTATAAAATTTCCTGTGTTTTCCAGGATTTCTCTTTTTCCCAGGCAGCTTAGATGGAAGAAGAGTAATGTGTAAAGGAGTACCGATTCAGTAAAAGTGATTACCGATTGTTTAAAATAATTGTTCATGCTATGATTATTTACACAATTAGTCCCGATTATCGATTATTTATTAATAACTATTGGGAAATTTGCTTAAGAGAATGAAAACACTTAATGTAACTAATACAAAAAGATATTATTTAAAAACAGTTAAGACTTCGATAATCTTAATTTTAGATTAAGCTTTGCATAACCGGCGAAAGTTAGAACTAGGCTAGGTTGTTAGTTTTATCGACAATATGAACTTATATTTCTTTATCTGGTTATGTAATCTTTGCATGGCCTACAGCCCAGATGCAGTGTATATACAAGAGTTTTTTTTGTTTTTTTGCGATTTAGACCACCTAGCTAGAACATTTTGCTTAAAAAACCCAACTGATTTATTGGCATAATAATCGTTGATCATGATTAATTGCGATGCACTAATAATCACCCGATACGATTCATCGGTATCCGTATCGGTACTCCCCTAGTAATAAACTATCACTTTTGATCATATTGACTAGGTATGAAGTTATGTAACCTAAGTTTAAAACCGGATCATTTAATATTGATGGGGAAATACAACTTATATAACTTTACATCCCTTTTTAAGGGTTAATAACACATGTTTGAATCAGCGTGCTTAATTCTTCAGATTTTTTTTTTCATTTATTCTAACTCTTATGAAGATATGACAGGTCTAGCCAGCTGGTAGTGTAAAAATTACTTGAACAAAAAATTGACCCAGGCTTGAGACAGGAATGGATGTATTCCTAAATTAACAAATACAGTAATTTTATGACATTTTGCAAAACTTCCTGTGTTTTCCCAGTTTTTTCGGAAACAAAAAGTTCCCGTTGTTTTACTGGTCTTCCAGGTGTGTGGCAACCCTGTATTTTGAAAAGATCAGTGTCTAGTAACAGACATAATTTCTCTAGAATATAGTGTAGTGGCTCCCAAACTGTGGGTCATAACCAAATGATGAGTCATGAGCTGATTTTTGGTAGGTCATGAAAAGTTTTTGCAATATGAAAAGGAGGGGAGGGGGCAAGGAAGGGTTCTTAATATATGAATATGAGACTCTAAGTGTCACGTCCATGCCTATGTTGTGGATTTCTATGACATCATCCACATAAACAATCTCACACACCTCATTATAAGAAATTTATCAGTTTTTAATAAAATTATATTCAATAGAAATAAATAAAAACAAAGTAAGAAACTTAATTCGAAAATCCTCCCCACCCCCCACCAGTCAATTAAAGCTAGGAGGTCAGTCGCAAAATGTTGTCATTCTAAAAATAGGGTTGCTGTTCTAAAAGGTTTGGGAACCACTGATATAGTGGGATTCTCTTACATTTCTCTGTTACAATTGAATGCAATTACATACCCACATATACAGTGGAAAAGAAACTATGACATGATTAATTGTTGTGGACAAATGTGTGAAAAAGATAAACTTTAAGAGTTTTAATAATAAAAGAGCATGTATGACTCGATGTATGGATGTTGTTGAGTGATGGGAGTATGCAAGGATAGGGAAGTGTGGAGAAAGTTAGTGTGGATGGAATAGGTAAAAAGTGGTTTTTTGAACTATATGCACATCTTCTTGCCTACCCCATAAGGAAACAGCGGTATGTAGGTTGGTAAAAAACAATGTTTAATAAACACAAATTTTATTTCTAAATGTCCCCTAAGACTTATCACCCCCAAATTCTTGATGCATTATCCAGATGCCTCAAGTTACGATCGTCTCTACCGAACAACCTAGGACCCAGACACATTTACCACTTTTTACATATGAACATTTCATGACTACTAATTTAGCATGTGAGTGTCAACATAACGTATTAGTCATTTGTCATGAATACCTGTCACTTCTGGACAGTGATGACTACTTTCTTCAATTTACATACAAATCTTATACAATAACTTAATTCAGCTGATGGGCCTCATTACTTGGCTTATATATGTGGAGAAATCAGGGTGGACACACAGTGTGGTATGTTGGGGTTTCGACCCCTTTAGTGTCATCCTTTATGTTTGTCTAATTGGATCTTTAAAAAGTTTCCACATGGAGACATTGCCATATTCAACTGTCCTTTAAGTGTCAAGAGATACCTCAGCCCCAAGGAGTGAATAAGTTATATAATTCCAGGAGCCTTTATGGAGACTTGAGAAATCTCTTTTATATCAAAGAAATATTCAAATTTGGGCCATGGTAATGTTGATCTATTGGTTGAGGATGTTTTTGTTAATTTGATATTTGAGGTTATTGATCTGAATGTTTTGTGTTGTAGCAGCGAGGAGATTCAGTAGACACAGTACTAGCATCCCCCCTCCGGCGTCTACCAGAGGAACTAAACGAGCTTCTGCCTGGGGAAGACATCAGCAGCAGACGGCATTTAATACGCCGCCATTCTTGGGAGGACCACTCTGAAGAAGAGAGTATGGAGATAATGGATTTACCTCGTTCCATTAGCCCACAGTATGTTTGGTCCGACAATAACAGCACCATGGTTAATCTCGGTTCCGACTCCTCGCCTGATGATGAATTAAGTGACGACGAAACTACAGACCAAGTTGGGGAATATGAGGGCGTAAACAACCAGGACTGGGAAGTTCAGATGCTTGCTAAAGAGCTTGAAAGACGGGAGGACATGAGTCGCCTGGAAAATGAAGTGCAAAATTTGAAACAAGTAGTTAGTTCAAGTGATCTTAATAGTTTATCTTCATCAGAGTTGGAAATTTTAGAAAAATTATTGATGTCCAAAGATCGAAAAGTGCGTGCTGCATCTCGTGCTCTAAGTCTTGACTCTGATGAAGGTTGGGAAGAAAAAACGATTCATCAGAAAATTCACAAATCTAGTGTACGATCACCTCCTGTATCATCTTTGAACAGGAGACTTTCTCGACAACATTCGTATAGTGGTGGAGGTAGTATAGAGAACCTTCTTCAGCGGACGAGTATTTTGAAAAATCGCTTGCTATCACGAAGTGATGCATCATCTATGGAAGTGAGAGAGTCACAACTATTGAACGCCCGCTCTTTGGAAGAACAGGTGGACCCTCTCACGGGGCCCAGCCAATCCGGCCCCTCTAGTAGCGGTCTAAGTCCTACCTCCTTCTTCCCAGCTAACCTCATGAGAGGTTTGGGACACTTGGTTAGACATTCCTCCTCACCAGGACAGTCCCAGACCGCTTCCGCTGAAAGTGTGCCAACTATTTCCCAAAGCTGCCGCGATCTTACCCCGCCAGACGTATAAACAAATTGCTGGGACAGTTCTACTCACATACAAAGCTGCAAAGGTGTGATGAAATAATCGTTTAAAAACTAAATATGGCTTTCTATAAACCATATACCTATTTTCATAATTTTATAGTTTTATTTTAGAATATTCCAATATAATTAGATAAGATTTTGTCTTCACCAAACTTAATTAACTAATTACAAGTCACAACTAGGATAGATTCCTTAGGTCAGTTTTTCACACCAAAGGAAACTTGATTTTTCTGAGAGGAATTTTAAACAAGTGAAACAAATATTTTTACAAATCTATTGTGATTGTTAAGCTACTGCACAGTAGACAAAAATTTAAAAAAATCCTTATCAATTAAGTGGAGTTTTAAGACTTTATACTAAATGGAAACATTGATGAAAAGCTTCTTCATACAGTGCACATAAAAAAAATTGTTGAACTATTGCACAAACGTAATGTGCATTGGCAGAAGAAAATGGTTATATTTCAATGCAAATATTTAATGTTAGTTGTGTTCAAAAACTTGTTTTATTTAAAAAGATTACAATTCGTAATCTTAAAAATTATATAATTAAAAAAGAAACTATAAAATGTTGTTATATTAATATTATATTTTACTTCTAAAAATGTATTTCATGTTATATGAAATTACTATTTTAGATAAAAGCTGTTATACTTATTAAAGTAATATGTGAATATCTTCATTGTTGTACATCTTCAAGCCTGTCATAACCAAGTGGTAGACACACATTGTAAATTACAAATTGTAACTGGCTATTTATTATATCGAAATACATTATTTGTAACATGTACTGTAGCTATAAAACTAAATACGTTTAAAATGTAAAGCCGGTGGGCTTTTATTCCTACTATGAATGATATTTAGAGTTTTCTTCATATTAAAACTAATATGTAGGGTAAAGGTATATATTTTGTAGAGTGAACGTGTATGCAAACCTTTATAAACCATTTGAAAATAACAAAGAAGTTAGTAAACTAATACAGAAAATCAGTGAATAAACCAAAAGAATATTGGAGTATTTTTTAAATTTCTACTAAACAACATACTTTAAGGACTCTTCAAGTGTTTCTCAATTAGTTGTATACTTTTCTTTTTAAATAAAAACCATGAAATCAAAACCAGTTAAGAACAACCAAAATCATAGTCATGCTCTATAAAGCAAATGATCCAACTCTCTTAGGTAAAATCAATATGTTATATGATCAACAAACAAATATTTAAAACATTAACATTTAAAATTTTATATATAAGCAAAAATATACTGAAGGAATATTTTAGCCACACTGATTTAATATAAGCACATGCTTCTTTTGTGAACCTTGCACTTCCAAAATACTTACGGCCCCCAACCACAAATTCTAATTTAGATTACCCAATCTGATCATAAATATGTGCCATATCATCCATGCCGCCATGCCGATGATGCTGAAACCACTCTATGCAAGATTCGAAATAAGCTCTAAATATGCCTGATAATCACATAGACCACTCCCCAACACCCAAAAAAAACCAAGGTAGCAAGGGTTGGTTCTAATCTCACCAACCATCAGATTGAAATCAAATTAAAATCAAACTTGTTAGCCAGATTCAATACTAATTGGGTGGTGTCTGTACAATATCACTTATAAAACAACTAGATTGGATAAACACATTACATATCACTTCATCAAATCAAACTCGGCTAAGTACAATCATATGTCAATGGATATTTTTTTCAAACTAGTGCAGGGTTCTTTAATGTTGTTTTGATTTGTTTGGTTATTTTACCAAGAAACATTATTTGCAACAATTGGCATTCATAAAAATAGGTATAGAGTTCATTTACTATTCACAAAAAGTTGACAATAAGAAAAAAAAGGTTTAAGGCATTGTCTCTGTAAATTGAAAACCTGGTGCTCTGCTTTCTTTATTGTTTGGTAGTGTTTTACTCTCTTAAAATTCAGCAGTCTATGTAGTCATAATAGAGTACACTTTATTGATCTCTATATTAATAATATATATAATATAATCACCAAAAAACAGGTTTTAAGGAAAAATTCATCTAATAAATAATTTTTTATTACTGTGGCTTTTAAAATAAACCTATTGATCATAGATGCCTTTTATTTTTGAACTAATGCTACTATTATGAATCTATATATTATGAACATATTTTCACATACTACTAGATAGTTACTTAAAAGTTATCTTATTATTCAACTCGAGATATAATAGATGTCAGACATTTCTCTATATAAACTATTTTATTAGAGTATCACAAGTATAAAATACCCAAATGTATAAATTTTATATCTGATATTAAATAATTATACACTTTAATTATATGTGCACTTTTTAAATAAGTGCAGTGTATTAAGTTTGCTTAAATTGAATACAGTTTTATAAATTTTACAAAAATTGCCCAGAGTTTGTAAAAATAATATAAGAATTGATATAAGAAATGTATGTATGTTATTAATTTGTTGAACTAAATAGAGTACCTATAATAAAATAAAATTTTCAATGTTCGAGCAAATTGAATTTGGTGAGAAAATTAACTTAAAAATCAATTGGTGGCTACATTTAATTGTTATATGGTACATTACTTTACAAAGGAGAATCCAGATGTTAATGAAGAAGAAATGGAATATGTAAAATAATAAAAATCCCTACCACCAGAAGTGCCTACTTCCTTATTGTTCAAATAAATGTACTTATCATTGATTGCCAATATAGAATATGGCAACAGGGCTAAAAGTATTGTTTAAACAAAAAATTTAGTTAATTTTAATAAAATCTGGTAGTAATTTACATATTTAAAAATTGCTTCTACAGTTGAATAATTATAAAGTGGAATAATTCCATTTAATGGATCATTAAATTATAATATGAGTGATTTGATATTATCTTTTAAACCCTCCAATGTACTAAATACCGAATGTTTTTTATTTAATAATGAAACTAAGAAGCCAATACATGTATTAACTTTGTACTCATATTAAATATTGGGTATACTGGTTATGGCTTCACATCTATGTTTTATCTGACCAGTCCAATAACTAAAATTGCTTGGTCTATAACTAAAAGTGAATAAATTTTATAAAATGTTGAATCATAACATTTACCAATGAAATCATGTTATCTTTGTAGGTGTAATAATCAAGTATTATCCTAATTTTAACACTAGATCAGTTTTAAGAAAGGTATATAAGAAAAATAAGGATGTGGAGGCTAAAAAATGAAGAGGAAAGAGAGCTGTACCTAAGAAAGGCAAAAAGCTTAGTGCCCAAGGATGAGTTGCAAAGTGTAAAGGTGGAATGAGAAAGGTTTAAAAACAGTTAGGTATGAGCTGCTGAGGAGAAGAATAAAGCATCCAGAAGGAGTTTTAAGAATATGAATGAGGAAATAGAAGAATATAGGGAGAAGAAGAAAAGAGCGAAGCGAGTGGTACAGAAAGCCAGGAAGGATTGGATGCAAAAATGGATTAAAATGATGGAAAGGATCATGGAAGGAAGTAGGAAAGTATTTTATAGCCAGGTAAGAAACAGGAGGAGAGAGAAAAGTCAATAAGTTAGAATGATGGCTGAAGAAGGAAGAATGTTGGAGACAGGAGAGAAGAAAAGGAACTATGGATTTTTTCAAAATGTCTGCTAATTCAACTGTGCACACAGATATAAATCACTAATAGTTTTTAGTTTTTACCCATGCTTGAAGCTAATGAACATTATTGTTGGTTCTAACAAGACAGCGCAACATGCCACACATCCAACAAAACAATAGAGATGCTCTTTGAGTTCTTAGATGATTGATTTATCTAGAAAATCTTTGGTTACCTTACTCACCAGACTTGACTCCTCCAGAATGCTTTTTGTGTGACTATCTGAAGGAGAAAGTGTATCACAACAACCTTAGAATTCTGCAGGACTTGCGGAGCAACATCAACAGAGCAATAAGAGATATCCCAGTTGACATACTGAAACGAGTGTCCACAAACATGTGCCGTCAGGTGTAATTGTATTTTAAAAAATGGAGGACAATTCCAGCACCTTTTGTTGAAATTAACAATAACGTTCAAGTGTAAGGAAGTGTTAAACAGGTTTGTACCCATTGACACATTTGCAGCAGAAACATGGACAGTGAATGTAAGAGAGACTAGGAAAGTGGAGGCCATGGGAATGAAGTTTGTGAGGAGCATGTTAGTTCTCACGAGGAGAAACAAGATAGGGAATTAAGTTATCTAGGAAAGAGTGGGGGGACAGGAAGTACCGGATATAGTAGAGGAAGCAAGAATGAGATGGTTTGGGCATGTAATGGTGATGGAAAAAGAGAATATGCCAGAGAAAATGTTGGCAATCAAGTAAGTAGGAAAATGACCGCAAGGGAGCCCAAGAAAGAGATGGGAGGAGCAGATAACAAAGTTTTCAAGGAGAAAAATGGAAGAGATTAATGGAGGAAAAATGGTGGAAGGATGGAGGAGGATGGAGGCATTTTACTAAACTGACCCGGCCCTAGGCTGGAAACAGTTGATGATGAGTAAAGGTTTTAATGTAAAACATTTCCAATGCACAACACGTATTGAATTTAAATAACTTTTAAATCTGAGTTTGGGTATTGATATTGAAAGAGAGAGAGAGATAAGAAGTGATGAGCAGAGAATTTTCATAATGTGTTGATATGTTCACAATGGTGCATTAAAGGTTTGGGTAGGGTTTAGGTGCTCATTTTCCCAGGCTAGTGAGAGAGTATAAATGTAAATGATCCTATATTCAAATTACAAAAACCCTTCTTATATTTAATCACCACAAAATAAATTTAATCAAGTGACAATGTATTAGTTATATGAGTGACTATGAATGTTCAGAACCAATATGGCTTCAACCCTTTAAGGTATCTGGTGAGCTGACCACTATCCACCCCTATGTTAGAATGTCACCATATGGCGAGGGGTTATCAAATAAGAGCCTTCAGTGTCAATTAATTAAATTAAATTTATGTTGAAAAATGACACCTGGGCTAGGAATTCAACCTCAAACTTAGCTCACTAATGCTCTAACATTGTGCTATTGAGGTTTGGTCCCTGCCCAGGCACAATGCTCACTCACAGCTTAAAGTGAAGTGTGTGATGGACGAGTGAAATTGTCAGATTATTAGAGCTATAAGATACGGTCACTCAGGGTTGGTTTTTATACTGTCAGATGTACTTTAACTCATGTGGGGAGGTGTTGCAGAATTTCAATAGTAGGTAATAAATAAAAAACTCACTGAGGATTCATAGTCACATTCTATTGTCAGAATATGGAATCAATGACCTTGATTGAATCCAACCTCAGTCACCCTCAGGATCCAAATCGTCGCTATCAGAAATGTCACAAAATCTGAAACTGAAGGTGATAGGTGTGTATCTTTTTCTCTCTCAGACGGTTTCTTAAAGTTATATCCTACTGTCAAAATGTTGACTTTGATCACAGCCTATCTCCACATAGCTATGTTTTTGGATCTATCTCATTAACAAAACTGAGAAGCGTAATCTGCAAGGTTTAACTTATAACATGATGGGTCTTTTGATAAACTAAATAATAGATGGACAAATTCTTATAGGCTGTAGAGTGTAGATACCTTTATTTTATAACAAACGGATATTTGAAGCACCTTTTAGAAAAGAAACAATTTCTTGCAATAAACATTGATAACATTTTAGAGGCCGGCCAGTTTGTGGTGACACTTGGAGGCTAAGATGTAGGGTCGGGAGTAGGTGACGAACGCTGCTGGAGAAGTAGGGCTTGCAAATGTCCATGGGTTATTTTTAAACAATCAGCATAAATTGTTGGTGGCGGGATAAACCGAGTTGTACTGGGCTGCTCGATTCCACAGCCATTTAAATGTTATCAAAAACCTGTTTGGCTAGTCAAGGTTTAGTTTCACCACCTACCGGCTGGCCTCTACTATGTTATTATTATTATTTAAATACTAATGCTTTTTCTACTGTCAATCTACTTATTTACTATTCTTATTATTAATGTCCTATTTTTTGTAACTTTTCATCAGTCTGAATCATTATTTAGCTATTAATGTTTATTTTCTTATATGTGCTTATAAAGTACTTGTGTACTTTTTAATGCTGGCCTGTCCTAGATCTCATGCAGTGGCGGCTCGTGAGTTTGAACGCTGGGGGTGCTGCTTTGGCGAACAGGAAGAAGGGGGTGCAGGTAGGGGTGGTAGAAGATTTATGGGGAAGAAAAAGGGGTCATTTGGAGAGATGTATAATGTTTTCTTTTAAAAAAATTTATAACTCAAAATTTACTAAAACTTTTTAATTTTTAAGACTTATTAGAAAAATGTCATTCAACGCAATATAAAATTAATATTTTCAAGAAAGTGATGTGGCTGGAAATAAAAATATCCTTTGGTTTGTTTATACTCTATATAGCTTAAAACAATACTATTTTATTTGTATTTGTCAAGTGTAGTAAGCCTTCCGTAATGGAAATAGAAATGAAAGTTTTCCGGAAAACTTTCTACAATGGCAACTTGTGGAGGTGGGGTTAAATTGTAGAGGTGGTACCTAGAGCCTATTGTACTTCAAAATAAGAGTGTGTTAAGAGACGAGTGGGTTACAAGACAGCTCTGGCCGATACATGAGTGTAATAACTAACAGTTGTTATTGGAACTCGTTTGATGAGGTTTCTGGTGTTAGCACCCTTGGGAGAAATTAATCTTGAATATAAACGTTGACATTTGAGTTATCTATATCTCGATTACATTGGCTCCATTTAATCAGTTTAAATTATTTTACAGAAATAATAATTGAAAATTTTTGGTTGTGGAACAGTTTCTGGAAAAAATATTGATAAAATTTTCCATCTCACATTTCCAACCAGGAATATATTAATGATGGCATAATTTAATTAGGTGTAAAAAATTAACCAAACAAAACTTTTTATTTATAAAATTATATAAAAAGTCAACAAATAATTAAAAATATCATAAACGTATGCAAGTCATACAAATATGTTAATTGAAATTTAGATTATCATAATTTAAAATACAAATACACTTTAGAACGGGGATCAAATGCTTTGAGTTTATATATGGATAGAATTGTGTGAACATGAAATTAGTACTAGTTGGCCTTAGATGTATTAGTAAAATGATGCCCTTTGTTTTTAATTTCAATTTTCCAATTTAACTTAATCGAGAAATGTTGTTAATAGATTAAACATATTCTTGTTTTAGTATCCATTTCTGCACTCATTAGATAAACAGTTAAACACGCAAGCATACAGACTTAAATTAGAACCAAAATATTAAGTCACACAATTCAGTTCCAAGCTAGACTGTGGCTGTCGAGGGGATCTGAAACCCTTGCAGCTCCAAACCTATGCTACTGCTTGGGCATTTCCGCTACTCCCCCTCTTCTGCTTCTACACTTTACCACTAGCCAAGGGGTTCAGAGACAGTTGCAGCGCCCAACGCCAAACCAGTAGCCTCATGAAAACTTTCCTTCAAAACAGCACAATTATTGTCTGTAAAAATTACAAAACCTGAAATATGTTAAAATTAATTCTTCTGGGATGTGTTATTGTTGACTGTAGTAAATTTAAAAAAAAAATGTATTTAGAATTGTTAGGGGTGCTGCAGCTCTTATGGATGAGCCACCACTGGTCTCACGAATGTTGGCCAGTACTATAATAAAGGAAAATGAGATTTGACAGATATCAATATCTGTCAAAAATTACACTTTACTTGACATATGAATATGTGAAAGTAGACCAAGTAACATTTTTATACATTTTTGATAAGCCAATTTATGAGAAAATAGGGATGTAATTGCAGAATTTTAATTTTATTTATGATATGCTCTTAAATTAACATGAAAGAATTGTAGATAATGAAGCATGAATAAAAGTAAAAGCACTAACAGACATTTACAAATACTTTAATATTTCAATGGGATCCAGCATCTTCCTCGAGAAGTAAAAGGCTGAATAACACATATAGTGGTCACCACCTCTATGTCAAGTATTTTACAAATTAAGATATAGAGATGAAGTTTTAGTTCGGTCCCATTACAGTCAATTTCTCTATTGCCTGTGTTATTACTGTGGAAACCAATATTTTCAATATTGTCTAATAATTGACTTCGGTTGCTGAAGATGTTTACTGATATAGTATTAATGAAATCTAATTATTTAATAATCATAATCGATATTATATCATAATGTTTATTATACAATTTGAATGTCAAAGTAATTTATTACACAACAATATGTTCTTAAGATGAAACATTTTATAGAATCACTAGAATATGTATAAAACAATGTTTGGGATACAATGATATAGTGGGTATCATAATACACACACACACACAAACCGACATATAACAAAATGCGCCTCTTTAACTCAACTACAAAACAAAATAACTCAAATTTTATATTTTATCAGAGAGATAAACCGTATTAAATTCAATTAAGAGAAAAATTAGCACCTGGACATGGGAAGTGAACCAGATAACTTTGGTTTTGTGCGTTAATGCTTTACCACTGAACCATCCTGGTTTATCTCCTAACCAGGGCCTTTATTCCCTAGTTGTATCAAGTCAAAGAGTGATAAGTGGTGAAAGTATTGGCGAGGTTGTCATTTTTAACTTAAATGAATTTGAGTCCAGTATTAAGACAGATTCTGTGGACAACCATCAAATGTCAATTTGTTATATAGTAGGATGTTGATAAGAAAGATGCTTTGGAAGGCCCGTTTTCTTACCAAAACATTCTGAATACCCTTACTTACTCTATGGCATTAGGAACTCAAACGTTCATGGCCGCATTTACAAAAGTATATCGCCTGTCCTTACCTTGAGTTAGTCCTACCCAGTTGACCTTATTACTCCCCATCTCTATCTTGAAATAGTTCTACCCAATCCACTTCATAACACCCTAACCCTATATTGAGCGTGTTCTATCCAGTCCACCTCATAACACCCTATTTCTATCTTGATCTTGTTCTGTCCAGTCCACCTCATTACACCATATCTATTTCAGGTCCATTCTACTGTTATCCTCCCATCTACATCTAGGTCTTCCCAATGGTTTCTTCTCATTGGATTTGCCACTCAGTACCCTGAACAAAGTTCTAGAATTTCCCATTCGCACTGCATATCTTTCTCACTGTAATCTACAAGACTTGATTATCCTAACAGTCTCGAGATGAGTATACAGGGTCCGTCACACATCATTATGTAACCTCCTCTACTCCCCAGTAGCCTCATCCCTTTTTGGACCAAATATCTTCCTAAGCACCCTTTCATTCAAAATCCTACATATATATATATATATATATATATATGAATGAATTAAACAATATTATTAATATAGAAAATACTGTTTTTATAGCTATGAAATAGAATAGAGATATAGGTTGAATAAAATAAAACAAATATTTAATAACTCACCAGTTTGCATTTACTTTTACAAAACTAATTAACAGCATATAACATATGTGTATAAATTAATATGGATATCAAATACAATTCAGAGAGATAAATTATTTCTATAAAATCAGAATAAAAACATAGAGAATCGAAGAAACTGTGTTTAGCCTATTTCATATCTATGAATAGACTATCCATAATAGTGTATACATGGTTTGGTAAATTACATTTTAATCTATAAACATTTCTATTGGCAGTAAATAATGATTGCTTTCTATAACTATGCAGTTCCAACTTGGTTAAAAAATAATACAGGTACAGAGGTGTAGAGGTAGAACAAAACTTATCAAAAACAATCCTTTATAATTATGAGAATTTTCCACTAAGGCAGTAAGTAAACAGTTCAGTCGTATTCTAAAACATAGTCATGGATTTGCTAGTACAAACAAAAAATAAGCCATTACATCTTAGTAATTATACATTACCTTGCTTTTCAAAGTTTATGATTAAATTATGTTTGGTTTTAAATGAATAGACCAATTTTTTGCAATTAAGACAATATCTAAACTTACATTTGTATAAGACAATGCAGAAACACTGTACAATGATGTAAAGTAATTGATAGTGAAGGGCTTTACGTCATTGGAATGTTTCTACACTGTTTTATTATACATTTCCAAGCCATTAGGCACTAATTCATTTTATTAAACTTACATTTGGTAACTTGTCAAATTATATTTCAACAAATTTGCTGTTTTTCCCAAATGAAATATGAATACTCTTTAAAGCCCTCCAACCTGAAAAGGATACGAATTATATACTTAAAAATCATTTTTTAAAGACAGAATTAAGATTTAAAGAAAGTAATTTGATATAAAAACTAAAAATTATTCATTACTAAATAGTTATTTTTTTGTTTCAAATAAAACTTTATTAAAAATGTATGTGTTGCCAATTTAAAATTTCTGTCACATCTAGTGGAAGTGATTTAAAAAAATATATTAAAATTTGCTTGGCTTCCTTGGCAGTTTTCCTTATAGAAAAAAAGATTTGAAAAAGCGATTTTTGATATAAACTGTTATTAAGGATGGATGTAAATTAATAATAGCATAATTATTTTTAAATGGTTTTATCACATACTCAGTACTATTTCGGAGATTTTTAGTCACTATAATCCCTATCAAGATTATTAATGACAATCTAATGACAATCTAAGGACAAGGTTGTTTGGTGGAAGTACACTGGGCATGTTTAATGTTCTTTGGATATACAGTCATTTCTCAAGACCACTCTAGTACAGATCAATTATTTTGAGTTGTTTGCTCAGTGAGCTTCAAGACTTTCCTTTTGAAAGTGTGCAATCTTTCAATGTATTTATTAAGACCACAAAAAGTTTAAAAAAAACTAATATGTATCTTCAAGGAAAATTCCTTTTTGATTTTTCAAGTATTTTGTTATATTTGAAAAAATCAAAGGTGAATAAAAAGATATAAAAGGGAATGAATACAATATGGCTTTTACATTGAAAAGAAAAACAAAGTTCTAACTTTACATTGCTGCCACTGGACTAAGAGATAAGGGTTGCCTCTAGAAGAAAATCAACAGTCACCCTCCAAACCCCAAACCTAGGTTTCATTCTATTTGAACTCATTAGAAGGGAGTGTGAAACGCGAAAGTAAACTTCCTAAGAGAGGAACCCAAAATACACAAAAGGGTAAAAATTTGAAATTGTATGGAATAAAAAACACTTAGAAATGAACATTTAAATGGAACCAATAACATAAAGGACAAACACAGGAAATGGACATGGGATGCGAATATACAATATATCTCTTTAAATAACTCCTCTTTTCACTTTTTGAGCTGTAACAACACAATTTAAAAACAAAAAATTCTGTTGCTTCATTTATTTATACAATTGTGTTTTATGTTGCTATGGGACAAATTTCAGTTGTTTGGTTATTGTTGTGAGGAAAGTGCTCCAATGCAAGAATACTCCAATCTTTTTGAAAGTGATCTTAAAACTATTGAAGCTGATTTAAAATAAGCTCTGTAAATTAGGATTTTATTCTATTTACTCCTTTGTTAAAAATGAGGTAATGAAAATATTTAACATAAAACAAAGAAAATTGTGCTAAATCTAAGGGATGTGTACAGTTTATAGTAAATATTAATTATGTTTATTGCATATTGCCAAACCAAGTATGCCAGGTTATAACATATGTAAATTTGCAACAAAAGAAAATCTTCTAGGCATAAAAAAACATGTAAACCATTTTAAAAACAATTATTTTAGTCATATGGAAACAAGCCCTGAGATTGAGATATATGTTTCATATATTTGCACACAGATACTAGTAGGTTTAATTTATAAAATTAACTTTCAACGGATTTTTTTAAATGAAAAAAATCCACCTCAATTTATATTTTAGTTTTGCTTTGTAAATTAATTAATGAACTTACTAAGAACTGTCATAATAAACAATCTAATGGAGATAGTGCATCTCTTCAACATATTATTAACATTTTTTAACCCAATTTTTTTAAATGATAATAGAGATTAATCCAAATTGTGTTGAATAAAGGGAAGTGGGCAAGGGCCTACATAAATCTTGGACTGTTAAAACCCTCAGAAATAGTACTTTTAGAGCACATAAAAATCATTGTATTTGTTTGTTACAAAAAAATGTCTGCTGCAAACCAACATAAGAGGTGACAACCTAAAAGTGGGATTGACTATACTTTGTTAGACCAGAGATGATAGAATATGTGCAACAATTTCAAATGTTTAGGCATAATGATTTTTTTTTTTTTACAACAGTTGAGTTTCATTGTGGTTGATAATCCTGATCAGATGATTGTGATTTGTAGGCTAGAAATATTAATGGTACTTTGAAATAGAAAATAAGCTAATTTAAGTGTCTTTTTTTGAGAATCTATATAGTCCGTGTTCTTTGTAAATTAGATGTAAACAAAAGATTAATTTATTGTTTTTAAATAAAAAAAAGACAACCTCAGTGATCAAACTGTTTACCTAACATTTTATATTGCATTTACATACTTGAACAATAAGTTAAAATATAACAAAAGCTTGTTAAATTAAAACTTCCCATTACTGTAATTCTTTACAAAATAAAACTTCAACTTCAACATTCATCTTTAACTCAGTGTGAAAGATTAACATGAAAGCTTAACTAATTGTGTTGTTAAACTCTAAGGTTAAATACATTTTTAGAGGTGAAAATTACTTGTAAAATCAACTATCGACAATTTTCAATAGAAAACTTTTATATGTCCAACTCATTATATTTGGAAGAAGGTATAGGAAAGGTGGATAAAAACATATAAAAGGGACGAACACAATATGGCTTATACAATGAAAAGAAGAACACAGTTAACACTTTACAGTGCTGCCAATGGACAAAGAGGTAATGGTTGCCTCTTGAAGAAAATAAATCGTCACCACCCAATCCCCCGACCTAGGTTTCATTCTATTGGAACTCATCAGGGAAGAGTGTGAAACGCGCAACGCAAATTCCTAAATGAGGAAACAAAAAACACAAAAGGGAGAAAATGGAAAATTGTAAAGAATAATAGGATACATAGATAGGAACATGTAAAAGGTAAAACATAAAGGACAAACACAGGAAAAGGACATTGGATGAGAATAATTAATATATCTAAATAAGGAAAACCTCTTTTCGCTTTATGAGGCAATTGCATTATATTTGGAAGAAGGTACAGGTAAGGTGGATAGAAACATATATCCTATCTGTGTGTTCTATAATTCTTTACAATTTTCCATTTTCTCCCTTTTGTGTTTCTTTGGTTTCCTCTTTTAAGAAGTTGCGTAGTACATTTCACACTCCTCCCTGATAAGTTCAAATAGAATGAAACTTCGGTTGAGGAATTGGACGGTGACGATCAATTTTCTTTAAGAGGCAGCCATTACCTCTTTGTCCATTGGCAGCAATGTAAAGTGTGAACTGTGTTCTTCTTTTCATTGTAAAAGCAATATTGTGTTCGTCCCTTTTATATGTTTCTATCCACCTTACCTGTACCTTCTTCCAAATATAATGCAATTGCCTCATAAAGCGAAAAGAGGTTTTCCTTATTGAGATATATGTCCAACTCAGAAATATTGTATGTGTAAGAATCAGTAAAAAGGTTGAAATTAAATAAAGGAATAGAGCATAAGTAAAAACAAGAAGCGTAACCTCTCTATAATAAACTAATATAAACCAAGAAATAATCTTTTTCTTCTCAAAAGCAACTATAGAGAAATATTGAAAAAATATACAGTGAGATCTCTATTAACATACACCTATGAATAGAGAAAATGGTTTAAATTTTCCCAGCAAAATAACATGGCCTCTTAAGGTCAAACAACTTTCCAATAACTGAAATGGACACTGCTAGGGACGCATATCCATGCTTTGTTGTGTCTCACTGTTCAGTCGGCCCTTGTATGTTTCCTCCGCACTTGCACCGGCGCTACAACCACCCTCCCTACAAGCTGGACCGCCCGACAGTCCATGTTCTCTAAGCCATCCGTGACGCATTTCCCCACTGTAGTCAGCGCCAAAGAAAACTCCCGCCTCGACCGGCCCAGTGCGTATCATTTCCATCTACTTCCCTCCCTACCGCCGGTTCGACCAGGCTATGGGGGCTGACATGGAGGTGCTGCTTTGAGGTACCACGCCTGTTTTAATCAGTGGTGACTTCAACGCTAAGCAACCTTCATGGGGCTCTAGGATTATGTGCGCTCGCGGCGGATTGCTCCGCGACGTCATAGATCTACACGGCCTGGTGGCTTCCGGCCCTCCAACCCCTACCCACTTCCCTTTCAACCTCGGCTGTCTCCCGGACGTCTTAAACTTCGTTGTCTCCAGAGGGATCAGAAGGCGGTTGGTGCTGAAGTCTCTAGCTGAGCTGGACTCGAATCACAACCCCGTTCTTGAGAACCTGGGACGCGCGGTGTCCTTCATAGACCCCCCCGAAAAACCCAACCTAAACTGCACTGACTGGGACTGGTTTACGAATGTGTTGCGAGGGAGGTTGGGACCCACCCCTACCTTTCGAACAGCAGCGGAGATCGATTTGCTGCGGAGTTCATAACTTCCGCCATCAAGGGGTCGCTCGAAGCTTCGACGTCTAGGCACCACCCTAGGAGGGCGCTACAGGCTTCTTTGCTCGATCCTATTCTCAGGCACGTTCGGGAAAAAAATCGGCTGAGGCAGGCTTGGCAAATCTCGAGGGACCCGGTGAACAAGGCCAACTGGAGCCGCAAAGTCCATGCGGTTCGGGAGATGGTCCGAGAATACCGGAACAGTGTCTGGGAGGAACAGATTGAGAGCCTGTACATGCAGGACAGGTCCCTGTGGCAAATGACGAGGAGCTTGATGCGGGTCCTCGCACCAAGGCCGCCTATTGTGGGTCGCAACGGGGTGGCCAACTCCGACAAGGAGAAGGCCGATGCTCTCGCTGAGCACTTAGAGGCGCAATTTGTACCGACTGACAACCCGTCAGACCCGGTGCACGTTGCGCACGTGGCTCAGGTCATCGGTGCGGTCTCGTACAGACCCTTGGATGAACCTGAACCCACGGAGGTGACAGAAATGTCACGGGCGATAGCCGCTCTAAGATTAAACAAGGCCCCCGGACCCGACGGTATCAGTAACGCGGTCCTCAGAAAGCTGCCCTTGGAGGCGATTGACTTCCTCGTGGAGTTATTCAACGCCGTCCTGCTCCTGAGTCACTTCCCCAAGCTCTGGAAGCACGCCAACGTCCTCTGCTTTCATAAGCCGGGTAAGGACCCGGCCCTAGCTTCGTCCTACCGACCGATCAGCTTGCTCGACTGTCTGGGCAAGTTGTTCGAGAGACTACTACTGACGAGACTGACCCGACATGTTCGCGAGGCGGGCATCTTGGTGGATGAGCAGTTCGGCTTTCGGGCGGGACACGCTACGTCCCACCAACTTGTCCGGCTCGTGGAGCAGGTCACGAGGAACTTCAACATCAACAGGCTGACTGGTGCTGTCTTTCTAGACGTGGCAAAGGCCTTCGACCGTGTTTGGCACGAAGGTCTCCTTTTCAAACTCCTCTCCCTGAACCTGCCTTTCTACCTAGTTAAGGTTGTTCAATCTTACCTATCCCACCGTACCTTCTCCACTACCTTTGGGAACGCCACATCCCAAGTCAGAAGCATCCGGGCTGGAGTGCCGCAGGGTTCCATGGTGGGCCCTGTGCTCTTCAGTCTGTATGTGAATGATATTCCAAAATCCCCAGGCACCGAGTTGGCACTGTATGCGGACGACACGGCTCTAGTAGCGGAGTCGTGGCGAGGGCAGCTGGTGGAGAGGCGACTTCAGACGCACCTGACGCAGTTGGAGGGGTGGCTGACTACCTGGAGAACGAGTATTAACGTGGAGAAGAGCACCGCAGTGCTCTTCACATGGAAAAGAAAGTACTACAGGCCGGCTCCACTCCGGCTGTTCGGAGAACAGATCAGATGGGCGGACAGTGCTAAGTACCTGGGACTTACGCTGGACACCAAACTGACCTGGAGACTACACTGCCACGAGAGACTAAACAAAGCGAGGCAAAGGCTGGGAATCCTAGGCCCACTGCTCAACAGGCGTAGCGCCCTGTCTACAAGGAACGGTCTGACGCTGTACAAGCAGCTGCTCAGACCGATCCTCGACTATGCGTGTCCCGCTTGGGGCCACCTGGCGGACTCGTATATGAGGAGGATGCAGGCATTCCAGAGCGTGTGTCTGAGGATCATTGTGGGCGCACCTTGGTATGTCCGGAATGAGACTCTACACCGCGACCTGGATATGCCTACCATCAAGGACCACTTCCGGGGACTGGCGCAGTCTTTCTACGCCAGACTTCCCGGTGCCACCAATCCTCTTATCCAGGGGCTTGGGAACTACGTCATCGACCCTGGTGGGTGCCATCGACGTCCCAAAGCCCTGCTCGGATAAGCGAGATGGGACAACAGTGGTTTGGGAGGCTCTCACCCAGCACCCCATAGAGTAGTGTCTCCGCACGTAACTCTAAAAAACCCTTATTCGGTTTCCCAAAACTCTTTCCCCCCCAATATTACTAATAATATGTTTTTTCTGTTTCTTTGTTCCAGAACTTCGCAAAACGCGACAACCCTTTTTTAAATTTTTGCGAACCACACGGTGTGACCAAATGGTCGGTACTTGTTGGAACTTGCTCTTGTGCTCCCTTTCAGGGAGCATCAGAGCATGCCATTTGACTTCGGACTTCGGAGAACTCCCCTTCCTATTGGCTCACTTGGCGGCCATTATCACTAACATTTTCCCGAACCAATGGGAAGCTCTCCTTTCTCTTATTGGACAAGGCCAGGCAGCAGCGAAGGGTATATAACACGGTGAATTCTAAAGCAGATTCAGTGGTGACCCACCCTAGCAAACCACCGTTACAAAAGAGCAAATAAAGTGTTATTTTTTTAAAAGAGCAATTTTTTTTGGGACTCCTTTCACCATTCCTACCTTCCACTGCGACTCACGTTGGCGGGACTACTTCCTACATCCCACCGCGACACCCGTGTTTCCGGGACTCCCTCCTTATACCCCTCAACTCTCACCATCGGCTGGTCCTAATCATCGGCAGTTCCACCAAATGGAATACACCTGTCGCTCCGGCAAAGCCCACCGAAGCAAGACCCTGAAGATCACATCACCGCTCAAACAATACTCCACATGAGGGGCCCCTCTCTTACCACCCTGACGGTCACACCTGAACCCCCAGACGCCCCCACTCCACCCCAACACCTTCAAAATTCTCTACCCCTGAGGTAGCAATTTCCTCTCCTAGTCTTCTCCTCTCACCAACCACCCAACCTCCACCTACCCCAATTTCCCCTTTAAGCCCTGAAGGGCTATCATTTGCAAGTCCTAGCCACCCCACAACCAGCATACGTTTTCTCTCCCATCTCCCTTCCTTGCCCACACCCACTAGACCCACGGAACCGGTGCCTAGCCACCAACGTCACCAGGAGACTGTACTTCGAATGATGCAACCTGCTACACCTGAAGACGCAGTTGGGGATGACAGCTTAATCTCTAGAAAGAAGACAAAAATTGAAAACACCAGTTCATATATATTGCTGTAGGAATGTTAGGAATGTCACTGTCTCGAATGAGGTGTGATCAGTGCTGCCTTCCTCCGCTAGTTGAAGTTTTTAAAATAGCCTACACAGAAACGACTTGGGTATTTCAAGGTCATAGCTTCCACTCCTTTGAGTCATTAGCTGGGGTTGTTCAAAATGTTTAGTCTGTATGTGTGCACTATTAGTGAATACACTTGTGAATCTTTTCAGTTGTAATTTTAATAAAGTGGTACTTTTGTCGATTCTTAGAATATCTCAAAAACGTATGTGTTTAACTTTGAAAGACAAAATAGAAGTTGTGAAAGTGAGTGAGAAATAAAAGTTAAGTGTTTGTGATTTGGCCACTAAATTTGACGTTGGGAAAACCCAAATCAGTGATATTCTGAAGAATAAAAACGAAAATTTGAAATGTTGGGCCAAAAATTAAAACCAATTAAAACCATTTCTGAAAACGCAAGGACAAGCTGTTGATAATGTGACATTTGAATGGTTTTGTTGCGCTAGAGCCAATAACATTCCTTTGTCTGAGACAATAATTCATGAAAAGGCATTGGAAATTGCTAAAGAGTAAGTGTTAAGTGACTTTAAGGCTTCTGTTGGTTGGCTGGAAAAGTTTCGAATTAGACACAATTAAATAATTTAATTTATTTTCTTTACTTTTAGTCATAAAGGTCATTAATAGTATGCTACATACATACAATGTTATTTTACTAGTCATCCCGCCTACAATACTGCACAGTGCAGTAATTATGTATATTGTTTTAGTTAATATCCACAGTATAGAGGCTCATATAGATTAAACTGTGTTTAAGAAGTATGATTTTTAAACGTTTTAAAATAATTTTTCCAAATAATAAACTTTTTATTTTGTCCCGGAAGGTGTATGTACTAAAGAGATTTCACTGTAGTTAGCAAATGATCTAAACAAACTTAACCATTTATAAAATAAACTCTTTTGAAGGCAGCATTTTCATAAATTAAAACTGATTAAAATAGTTTATAGATAAATCTTAAGAATTGATTTAAAAAGAGATTTTACAATGATTTGATATAAAGTTGAGTCATCATGTAAATACTATATTAGGCAGTACCAGATGTCACAGTCGCAGGAGCTGAAGGTTTTCCCACACCTTTCACACCAGGAAGTTCATAACAATGGGGATGCCTTTGCCTAAAGAAAGAACATGAAATAACAAAATTAAAAATTTATCAAGATAATTGTATCATTTAGTAAAATGTGATTGTAAATATATTTTGTTATATTAACCCTTCTGCACTCAACATATTTTTACTTGGCTTATCCAAAAAAACTCGGGCTAATTCTCACATATTTATCTCTTAACATTTTAAAATTTTCCATTGAAAATGTTTTCAATGTATACAAATGGAAAAAAATCACACCTATACAATAAACATTGGAGCTTTAAAAAAATAAATCATAAATAATTTGACTTTAGATATTGAGAAAAAAAATATTAAAAACTTGAATTAAAATTTATTATTCAGAGTTTAAAAAAAAAAAAAATTCTCATCTTCCTTCTTTATCAGTCATCCTGCAAGAGAGAACATTTATTTCTATAAAATTTTATATAAGTTTGGTGTTTGTAGCTTTGTCTGATTCTAAACTATATGACTTTTTTGTAAAATCATGTATACGGGACAGTACTTACAATTTTGAAGTCAGCGCCTGTGTTTGGGAAAACACTCTCCATGAAGTCGTAAGATTTGGGTTACTGTCATCACTAGTGGTATCAAAGTCACTTTCAGGCACAAAGTCACTCTCACTATCAATACTGTTTAAATAATCTAATATATCCGAGTCATTAAGCATAAGCTTGTACCAGCCATTGCCGAGATAAAAATCAAATCAAAATATTGTTCTAACACTTAGGCCTAGAACTTCCAATAAAAATAACTATGAAGAAAATAAGCACAAAATAACAAATAAACTTTAGAATGAAAGTAAAATATCAACTTCAAAACACATAATACACATTAAATAAGGAGAAACACGGAAGCCAGAAACTTAATCGCACCACGCTGTAAACATGTGAGACTAACAAACTTCATTTGTTAAAAAAAATATTTTCATAAACATTACAGTTCTTTCTGTTGAATAAAATACTAACTAGATCTTCATATTTATGATATAGTCCTTGTGGTGACATCTAGTAATAATAAATATAACTAAAAGACTAGATTTGGCTGGCGCTGATGGGACGGCCGTGTGAGTTTCGTAGCCACTACTTGGCGCGTCGATAGATTGACGCGCTGAGAGTTTAAGGGTTAATAGAATGAATCAATATCTAATCTATGTAAAGAAAAAAGGTCATAGCAGAAATAAAAATTAATATTAACTGTAATTTATTTGTAAAACCATATTGCTGGACTACAATATGCACCATATGATAAAATATATCTGATATAGATTACTTTATTTAAAAAACTGTATTAGCTGATCAATTAGACAAAAGGTAGTTGATATTATGCTACATTTAAAAAGTATTATGCCTTTGATGTAAATCAGTGAAATATAAAAATGTTGCTTTTTGTACTAGAGCTGGCACTGTTCAAAAATATCATCATGCAGGATTTAAAACTACTCAAAATAATTAATGTCACCAATAAGAGCTCTCTGTTTCTATATGTGCATAAATGACAAATATTGATCAACAACAACGCTTGAAGTATTAGGGGAATGTGGCTGCATGAGGCTGTTGATGTTATCCCTCATGGTGATGTGGCAAATACAACCAAACTATACCCACCCCATAACCATTTTAATTGTCATCTGTTTTTAGTATGGTGGCAATTTGTCATGGATATATATATGTAGGTACACATGCAAAATGAGTTGAGAAAATATTTGGTCGAACTAGATGCAGTGAAGATATTTCGTAAATGTATTAGTTAAGACACCAAAATTTTGCAAGATGGGTTTTACATAATTTTACTTGATCAATAATAGATATAAAAATATATTTTAAGTTTATTGTAGCATTTTTTACTGTATTATACACATGCAAAATAAAACAAAATTGTATCCTAAAACACAAAATCGACCCACTTTTATTTATAAATAAGCTATATTTATTTTGTTGATTAAAATAAGAATTAGCTATCAAAATAAAATATACTTTTAGTCAGTTGCAAAAGCTTTAATTATTTTCATTTTGCCTGAGATTTCCAGGAAAAGTAGTGACTGTACAGTTACAATTTTGTCTTCTTTATATTCCTATAACCAATCAAAATTCTCAATCCAGGAAATTTATTTACCTCAACCAGTGTTGAAAGAAGTAAAATGTCTCTCTGAACTGACTTTTAATATTACAGTAATTTTGTGACTTAAAGAAAACTCCTAAAGAATAGTTATTTTAGCCATATTTAGAAGAGGCAATATTTTGCTTGCCAAATTTTTATATTTGAATAAAACTTTTTATTCAAGGAAATCCAATTATTATTATTATTATTATTATTTATCACAAATTAAGGACTCTAAAATTAGTGGATGCAATCAGAATATGACTGTGTTAAATTTGTGAGGCCCATGAGTATTATACATAATTAGAGTTGTGAAGATTTTTAGAGGGTGGGTGTAACGCAAAATAAGTATACAAATATGAATCAATTATGTAGGTAGTATAGCCTATGTTCATCCTGAAAGGATAGCAAGCTTACCTTTCATGGTTCCACTATGGCTCAGCTTATCATACAGGGTCAGTGTAATCCAAAAAGGCAATAATGCCACCTTCAAGGGTAAATGGAGTGTAGATAGGTTGAGATTAATTAGTGAACAGGCTTTGACAATAGTAGAGTTGCAAACCTTTGTCTTGACTTGAAATGTTTAATATAAAGGCTATTAAAATCTCTATATAGCGAGGAAAAGGATGAGGAAAAAAGCTAAGAAGAAGCTTCAAAAAAAGTGAACCAATGTGGCTATCCCAATATAGACAAGCAACCCCGAAAAAAAACCAACTCCACGATGTTAGCTAAGAAGCAATCTATACCAAGTGGCCACTGCCGTTAGCAATGATAGTGCCAACATTTGCTGATAGAGGGTGCCATGTGGTCAGCACAATGGACACTCCAGTCATTATTCTCAGTTTTCTAAACTGGCTATGCTACTTCATTATTCAAAGAACTCCTGATCTGTTCTCATGAGGCTGAGTCTAACTCCATTCCAGACCCACTGCTTCCCAGATAAATTATGGAAGCAGTGATCGAACCTTGAACCTCTGAATCTATAGTCAGTAGCTCTGACCACCAGAACAAAGACTCATAGTTCACCTAAAGTTGAACCTCAGTCTTCACAGATAAAAGGCAATAGTATGAAATAATACAGTCTATTTTCTCTTTTATTAAGCAGTCTTAACAGTCATTAGTTTATATATATATATATATATATATATATATTTTTAATAAATCAGTTATTACTCATAGCAATTTATGCAGCATCACAAATACCAAATTAATAATATTCTAAGAAGTATACCCTATTTAGTCAAAAGACACCAAATTTTAATGTTTTTACAATTATGTACTTCTAACTGACCATTAGGGTTGTCCGCAATTAGTTTTGATTTAAAGAGGAAGTCGAACTTTAAGCAAATTCACCATTATTTTCTTGGACCATGGGGACATTACACTTAAGAGACACCTATTGGGAAAATCACACATATTGCTCATGACTGAAACCTCCCTGGTCAAAGATGAGTAAGCCAGTCCAACGCGCGGCCCTGAATAATGTTGAAATTTAAATAAGATGACCATATCATGTTTTATATTTTCCATTTTTAATTGTATTACGGACAAATTTATGTGTTGTGTCATTTCGGTCAAAACTTTCAAAAGGTGTAATATTTTAAGCATAGTGTATCAAGTCAAGATCTCAATTAACTATCTTTCCCTATCACTAAAACTCTTAGGATTCTTACTGTATGTAGGATGGGATGAAGGTTTTATTCACTATCGCAAAATAGAAATGACTTGGAAATGTAAAATATATTGCCTGTGGTATTTAAGTGAGCTGGATTGAGTGAATTGTCGACCACAGTCATCACAGCTGTAGGGCTTCAACCCAGTATGGACACGCTCATGGCGGATCATATGGGATACGTGATAAAATCTTTTGCCACAAGTCTCACAGATGTAGGGCCGCTCCTGAGTATGTGTTCTAGAATAATAAAATAAACCTATTAATGAGTGCACTCCTTTCATATTATAAGTATTTTTAGCTTTTTAAACAATTTTTAAAATAGAAAGATGTGGATGTAATAGTAATAATCAATTGAGTTTTTAAAATAATTTATGTTGGGGCACTTACATTTAATATAATACTAGCACAGCATCTTACTAGGTTATACGCTTATGTACTAATTATGCTAATGTGTTAGGGAATAGAAAGGTTGAATTTATAGGAAGTGTACCCGCATTGGAGCGGAGGGAGAGTGGAAAACCATTTAGGAAAATCCACCCTCAGTACACCCAACCAGGGTTGAGCCCCAATCTCCCAGTCATCAGCAGTCTAGTCTGTGAGAGTGTCACCTTAGACCATGTGGCCACCAAAGTGGGTGCTACATTTAACCATTGGCGTTGAAATCAAGTTTGTGGATTTTTGTTGTTGTAATAACCAACAAAAAATTGTAAGGTAAAAGAATGCAACACCAAAATATGATCAAGTGGAATAAAGCTTTATTAACAAATATAAAGTTTACACTTGTCATTATTGATAAGTCTTACCTTTCATGAATTTTAAGATCACATTTCTTGTAAAAAGTCTTGTTACATGTCTTGCACATATGAGGTCTTTCTTTATTATGATCCCTTCTAACATGATCCTGAAATAATTAAATGTCCAATTATGAGTTTCTTGTTTGTTTTGTGTTTTGTTGAATAAAATAAAATGAATCTCAAAAGTGGCGTAGTAATAAAATTATATAATGACATCATTATTGGGTTTTCTTTGACCATGCCTTACTAGCTGTTCAGGCAAATGAGATGAGGAAGTCTATAAGTTAGAGAAAATGTACACACCAATGCATGAAGGGAGAATACCTTTAGTACATTCGACCGAGATTATAACCCACATCTTTCCCGTCATCAGCAATCCAGTGTGTTGCAAGAGTAACACCATATATCATGCAACTACTGAAGTGGCTCTCATTGAAATTACTTCTATATTCATCTTTAATCTATTTCCCTACTAAAAAGCGTGATTCCATTAGAAATTTATGAACTTGGTGAAACCTTGGTTTGTTATAAATATTATCCTTATTTGATTATTTTCTTATAGCTTGGTCTTAGTGTGCTATAGCATTCACAGCTTATTTTAAGTGATTAAAGTGACAGGATGAGAAAGGTAGATTTTAAGAAAAAGTACCAGCATTAACCTAAAGAAGTAATCAAGTCAGATGAAGCAATTAATGCCAATTTTGACATAATTAAAAGGACTTTTATAAGGCTTTCTTTCCCTCTGTCACAGATTTGTTTAGCTAATTCCTTAAAAACCACTTTTTTTTATATTCCTTTTTCATTTATTTGAGGTATTTAACATGCACTTTTTGAATCAACTAATTATTTAAGCACACAAGAATTTCTATGAGCAAGAGCGAAAGGACCTACCAATTTTGCCTGGAAATATATTTTTAAATAACTTCCAGGATTTTTTTATATGCCACAATCGACATGGGATCGAAGGCTTTACTTCCCCTTTGAAGGAAGTTGTGCTACATATTTTTATCGCTCAAGAAAATTCTGTCGACCCTGGCTGGGTTTGAGCCCAAGAATATCGGGTCCTGAGGAGAGTATTTTACTCCAAGACCGAGGTTGACTTTAAAACCTACTTAAGTTTGATGTGAATGTTTATATTTTATAAGATAGCAGATATTAGTTTCTTTTAATTTATAAGGCACTGGAAGGATTACATTGTGTATATCATGGCCTCAAAAGGTGTATACAACTGGCGAAAGATTGGGACACACTACCTTAGAGTAGAATGTAAGATGTTACAAATACTCAGTCAAATAAAGACTTTAGTACATCTTTGATATAAGCCAATGTTGGAGAACAACGCCTACCTGAACTTGAGTAGCAGTGGAGTACTGCTTGCCACACGTTTCACAACTTAGCTTTGGTAATGGGTAGTCACTGTGGATTGTTGTCATGTGTTTGTTCATGGTGGATTTCCATGCAAACGAAATACCACAGACACTGCAAATAAACTTTTGTTGGTCCACATAATGAGTCCCTGAAATATTATTCACATTTTTATATTATTATTATTAGCACCGCGTCTTACTACCCGTTCGGGTTATACGCACTTACGCTAATGTGTAATGGTAGGGTGATTGTGAGATGAAATGGAGGACCTAGAGTTTAACGTGGAATCCGAACCACGATGGAGACCTGGCATTCCCCACATTCACAAGAAGTCTTGTCAGAAGTGAAGGAAGGGTTTGGTAATCACATAAATCTGTGCTGGGACCGAGGATTGAACCCCGGCCGCCAGCATAGAAGTCTGACACCTTACCTCTAGACCGCCAGGTCACCTCACATTTTTATAAAACTCAATTTTAATCTTTTTGCCAACTTAGCTATATTTAAGATCATTAATGAGTTTTGACGACCAACCATCTTTGTAGAATTTGTTTAGGACCAGTTTAGGTAAAAATGTGTTCCTGGGCACTTTTTCATCAACCTAAAGATATTGACAATTTTTTTTAAATTCAGGCTGCTGTAAAAATGTTTATTACTTGCTCGGCATTAAAATTAATTATAGAATAAATAAATGACATGTCGTAAACATCTTAACCTTACTTATTATTTATTTTTATTTTCTAAAACACAAACTTTTCTTAGCAGCAATTACTCGAACTTGTTGTGGCTACACCAGTCAATTTTCACTTGACAAGATTGGTCTCTTTGTGAAACAGGCCCAAAACGGAAATAAAATAAAAATATTTATTTAAAAAAAATTAATTCTGTTACAAGACATGTTAAAGCGTGATTCTGTTAACCATAGCGTTGTAAAAGACAATGTTCTTTCTTTCCTTAAAAAATCTAAGAAAATGACTGACAATCTGACAGTTGTTTTGTTTTGTAAAATTACACCCCTGTTACTTTGGTCCAAAGCGTGTATCGTTCGACCGTAGTTCACTAGTCACTTGACTCCTGTAGCTTAGTAAAACACACTTGTCGTTTCCAGCTTAGAAACAACTAGGGATCACTGGTCAAGAAAAAACTTGTACCTTTGTGAAACAGGGTTAAGTGGTGTGAAAACAGGAGGTAATAGTGATTTGAAGTTGAATATAAGTGTGTTCTCTGCAGGTATAAAGTTTGTGTGTTAACAAAATTATAGTATAGTGAGAAACATGTTTTTTTAGCCTTTGTGAATATTTAATTTTATAATAGGTAGTAAGTTTTGTTTTTATTTGCAAGCTACATTTCCATCTTAAGAGTTAAGATACATATGATGGATTTTAAGGAACTAATAACATTCACCCAAAGAAAGAATGAAGAATACTTTATTAAAACGACTTCAAATGCAGAGAGTAAGGATCAACCTCAGTGCATAGAATCGAAAATTGTTTAATAAATTTTTCACCTAACTCTGCTAGAATTAATGTTATTATTTAAAAAAATGCAGGGGAGGCCAAGAAAGAGATGGGAAGAGCAGATAACAGAAAGTGTTCAAGTGAGAGGAGAAGAATGGAAGAAATTTAAGGAAGAAGAGTGGTGGAAGGAAAGAGGAAGATGGAGGCATTTAACTAAACTAACCCGGCCACATGCTGGAAATAGTTGTTGATATAAATATACATTATATAAATTATATGATTATATAAAATTAAAATTAAAACTAAAACATACCTAAGTGCTGATTGAAGTTATTCTTTTTCAAAAAAGTCTTTGAACATTCTGGACAGCAGTAAATGTGATCTAGATTGTGTAATGAATCACAATTTTCTTCAGTTTTAAGTGAATCTTTGAGAGGTTTTTCAATATTTTCCTTCTCTTGATTGTCTGGCTCCATTAGAGCCAATGTGTCTGAATCTTGAGTCTCATATTTAGTAACAGCGCTAGAGCTACTCCCAATAGTACCTGACAAGTAATATTTCATAATATTATATAGAGTACACATGGCATGTATGAATAAGAAAACAAGAATTAAAATGTCATATGTATAGTTGGGTTGGTAAATCTTATGGTTATGTTTAGGATATGATCATCCAAATATTTTAAAATATTAAATCATGTAATGTGATTTTCATGGATAAACCAAATTATGTTCACCGTTCTATCCAGTAGAGTATTTGATAGTAATCTGTTAAATCCCAGTGGGTGTGTTAGTAAAATAGTAGGGGTCTGAGAAGCTTAAATAATATTTATATCAATTCAAATTTTATATTATTTGATTCGATAACCCAAATTAAACCAAACCAGAATGAAGTCAATAAGCTGTTAGGCAGTTGTAAATCCCACAATGTTCCTAAAATATGTTAATATATTTTTAATAACAATTCTTTTAAGTTAAAGTAAATGCTTATTAATTATTATCATACTGACCAGGAAATAAGTCAAAACCATCTTTATAAAACCTTCGATAGCCTATAATCGCACTCTTGGGTAATATTTAACAGATGATGTTAGTTTTGAGAACTGAAGACATGCAGGTCATTCCCGGCTTAAACTACTAAGCTTTGGGAAATGGTATTGGATCATAAAACTAACTAAAGATGTATTTTGGAGAGTTGCTAGTTTTTGCTTTCTTTTCGCTCAAAAAGCAATCAAAAACCTAAATAAAAACTAAATAGGTAGGTTTTAAATGAAATATTTTATTTTTTTATTTTATTTGTTCAAATTGAGGGCCTCCAGCCCAGAGACAATCATCACAACTATCAATGGCAGAACGAGTGGCGACCAACATTGTGCAACTGTTGCACTTTTGGCTTGAGAGCTCCCCATACAAAAAATCTAATGGCATTAAATCAGGTGAACGCAGAGGCCGAGTTACAGGTCCAGCATGACCAATCCATCTTCCAGGAAAATTAATATTAAGCCATTGCCAAGGACCTCTAAAGAAAAACGTGTTTTGATTTAGTTTTTTACTGTTTGCGTAAAAAGGCAGCTAAAATGAGCAAATCTCCAAAAGACATTTTGAGATAATTTTTTGATCCCCTATTTAAACCCGGGAACATCCTGTATAGTGAAATCTATATATATATAAAAAGTAAAGTCCTAACTCACTGAATGACTCATCAATGCTCAGCCCAAACCCTTGGACCTAGAAAGCTGAAATTTTACACAGAGGTTCCCTTTATGATGTAGACAAAGAATAAGGCCGGATTTTTTGAAATTCCCACGGGACAGGGAATAAAGAGGATTCATATTTTCGCTTTAAAGTTGGCTTATTTCTGTAACTATAATTATTAGAGAATTCAAATTTTGCATGTAACTAGGTAATTATAATCACTAATAACCATTTTCAGGATTTTCCGAAATTCCCACAGGATAGGGAATAAAGAGGATTTATATTTTCACCTTAAAGTTGCCTTATTTCTTATTAGATCAATGCCCAGCCCAAACCCTTGGACCTAGAAAGCTTGGAGTGAGCTCACCTAACAGTTTGGTCGTGTTAGCACCTGAAGGAAGAACCTCTAATGTAGTATATAAAAAGGTACTATAAGTACGAACAAAAAATAAATAGTCATAACTCCCTGTGAATAACAACCTAAGTAATTTTACCCTCAGTTTCCAGATTTTACAATAGGTGGCACACGAGTAATTTAAAAAAAAGAGTGAAAACGCTACCGAAGTCGCGGGCAACAGCTAGTAGTTTATAATCATCACAACATATTTTTTTCTTTACCGCGTATCTTAACCTTGACAAGATGAACTATTATTGCATGAACAGGTTGAATAACTTACATTTATACATGATAACTTATTAGACTAGGGACCAAAACTAATCCAATGGTGTGGTTTTTTATATTTTGACTCTTTGTTTAAAATTATAATTTTATTATATTTAACTAGGTGGTAATTTGATTCAATAATTATTCAAAATTCGCTAGCAATATTTGCTTCAATTTGAACTAAATAAACTTGCTTCACAGATGTCTATGAAATAGATTGTATCGTAAATAAAATATTATACCTTAGCAAAATAAAAATATTCCTCATATTATTAAAGTGTAATTAACATAACTTTGATGCACATATATAAGTAATCATTAGTTTATTCACCAGATTGAATCTTGACACTGAATGACCCATAAAACCTTGAGAGGCGTTGTCTGGACCATCCCCAGTGTTGCCAATACTCTCCAAACACTTCTCCCCCCTTAGCATGAACACACTGGTATAGAAGCTTCAGGGCATCAAATAAAATTAAGTTAGTAAGTTGTAAAATGTAATGGTTTTATTTTATGCTGAGAGTAGAGATGCCAACCTACATTAAAGTAAATACCGGTAAGTAATCAACTCTAAATGTAAAGCGAAAATATAATCAATCATCTTGATAATTGTTATAACATGTTTTCCCTATTATTGTTTTCTTTTGTAAAAAAAAAAATATTATTCTTGGCAGACATTTTGCACTCAAGAAAATATTTGTATGAACACACACAAAAAAGTCAGTTTAATTTAATAAGAGAGGGTTTTTTCACAAAATTAATAATAATATCTACACTATTACATAAAAATTATACCCATCAGCCTAGCCACTAATTTTTTCAAAATAAATAACCACATAGAACTTCACATCAAAATGGTAGGCAGCTGGACGGTAGAAATATGATAGATAGATTAAAGTACTATAAAGGCTGTAATTATCGCTGTGTTAGCAAGTAATTTTCTTTGTAATATGATGAATGCATTGTGTAAATGAGCAATTTTTTAAGATTATTATAATAATGATTGATCTTGTATAAGAAGTTCACCAAGTTGCTTCAATAAAATTTATTTTGGAATTTTTTCATAATATTAGATTACTAAAATTCATTTGAAATAGGAAAAAAAAAACCATATTTAAACAGTTTTTCAATATCCATAGAAATTCTGGAAAATCCGTGTATGTTGGCATCTCTGTAAATGCAATAAAATCATCAACAATTAGCTAGCATACTTATAAATATATTATTTTGCCGGTAGTTCTGTTGGTTGGATAGTGAAGATAATCCTGAATCACTGACAATGGCATGGACATTAAGTTGCAGAGGACGGCGATAAGGCTTTTTCTTGTTACTATCATCACTGTCAGTTGAAGGATTGCCAAAAGCTAGTTTTCGTTTAGAACACTGAAACACACCCAAAACGTTTCCATAAAGATAGATCTATAACATGTACTCTCCATTTACCCTGAAATATAGCAGTTTTAGCTTGACTAATAACATTTTGAATCAATATTATAAGTGGTACCATACATTATTGTATAATGTTAATAGTGCAAACTTATAATTAAAATGAATTGAAATATATTTTTTAGTTCTTCAATATTTACATAGTTTTGAATAATTCAGTTAAGAGCCAGTATAAAAACACACAAAAGGCCTTTTATTAAAATTTGGTAAACTGAAGTTGAAATATTACCTGTTTGTTAGGGTCTGGCGAGGTAGCAGATAACTCACAACTATCCATAGTATTGATAACTTTTATTGGGCTGATGAATTGACCAGTCGTTATTGGCTTGGTTTCAATCTGCAAACAAATGGTCTTATTCAAAAACTGGCGCAAGAAAGAAGAAATATTTGTCATAATCCTGAAATGGACCTACATTTAAAATCCATAAATAGTTTGTACGCTAATAATAAGACCTTAATTGTTTAGAGTTTAGTTAATACACACATATATTTACTATAATAACTAGTACCATTTTTATATTTAGTTATTTCTGAGCACCACATCTTACTACCCATTTGGGTTGTATGCCTATGTATTAACAACTCTAATGAGTTATAGATTAGGAATATTGAATTTAGAGGAGTACCCGCATTTGTGTGGAGAGGGAGAGTGTAAAATCATTTAAGAAAAACCACCCTAAGTAAACCCGACCAGGATAGAAGCCCAATCTCCCCGTCATGAGCAGTCTAATATATTGAGAGAGTGATGCCTTAGACCATGCGGCCACCGAAGTGGGTCTATAATTTAATGAAAATTGCATACCCTATTTTATTCTTATTTCATTACATTTTGTAAGGGAAAAATGATTTTAAGAATGTTAAACATTTTAGTATTCTATGTAGCATGTCAATCAGATAGATTGGACAGCTACAATTAAAAAATCAATATTTTAATAGTTTACGAAAGAAATAAACAATATTAACATATTTAAAAAATAATCTACCTCAAAGTTTATTTTCTCTGACTAGTTGCAGTCAAATTAAATTACGTGTCTCCCTAAACTGAAACACGTGGTTGTTTAAAATATTGTCTTTCGATAAATACTGTAGCAGTTATAAAAGAAGAGGATTAATATTATCATATGTATGAATAAAATACGTTAACGCAGACCCTTTGCCATTGGATGTTGTCGAATAAATTTACTTATGCTTGCCATGCTGTCTACAAGAAAATATAGTAAAGTACATCTATATCACAAATTCTCATAAAAATAATAACAGATCCTAAATAATATAATCATAGCAGAGATAATTAAATAAAAGTTGCTTTCATCTCCACTCACCGTTTCAAGATGTTCTTCGATTGAATTGCCACATGGTAGAAGAAAATTATTCAAAGATGGCAGCCACACGTGCTTACATTACAACACCTGACTAAGGAAAGGAGTGCATATCGAGTTCGACCCACTGACCCACTCCACGTCAAGATACTCTAGCGGTGAGCCAAGGAAGCTTGTTCCTCCCTTTCCCCGCAAGTGGATTTCTCTTGTTAATTTCTCTTTCTGCCCGCCTTCGTCAGTATTTCTCCTTTCTATGTTCCTGTGTTTATCACCTTCTCTGCTTTGTTCCGTCCGTATCAGATTGAGTACTCAATAAGAGGCCACGTCCAGGTTCCCATTAGAGCAAATTTACTGCAACCCAGCGTTGAAGGAAGAACTCCTGCATCGTCACGAATCGAAGACCACGTCGACCGTGAAGTTAGAGGCGTCGGATACACCGTCACCCTCGACAGGATGACGCACTTCGATGACAACTATAAAGTTTGGGCTGTTGGATCCACCGCAGCCATGGATAGGACCACGGACTTCAATTAATTAAGTATTTCAAAGTAATAAACGTGTCCTTATGACTCAGAATATAATTTTTGTAGTAAAAGACAGGCAATGTCTGTTTGCACCCTTTTAGTTTTCTGTATATTGTGAGAGACGATTTTCATTTGTGTTGATAGTATGTCGAATTGACAATGGATCAACTGCAACTCTTGTTGACTTCCTAACTTAAAGGTTTATTTTGTTGTTTAAATATGGTGTCCTCCAGAATGAGGGACAAGTCTAATAATAGCTAGTTTCATGTATGTTACATCAGTCCTAGAGACTATGTTGCTCTGTATATATTACCATACTGTGTTTACATTACGAGCTTTGGGCTTGGAATACAGTAATGTCTAAGTTAGAGACTTGCTAAACTTCCACAAGTTCCATTAGTCTAACTTGACCCAATGTTTCGCATGACGCCGTCAACGTCATGTACACCTGTTTAATTTTTGGATGGCTACAACCAGGTTGTCTGTATTGGATTACATACCTCAGTTGAGTTGGTGGGATTCTTTATTTTGTGTTGGTTAAGCAGTCACGCTTCTCGTACAGTATTAGCTTCGGTGAGCAAACCGGGGAACTGCTATAGAGTCATAGTGGGGTTCGCGCAAATAATACCCTTTTCCTTTGCCCGGTTTTTGGGCTCCTATTGTGTTAGTGTTTCTCTTAGTTTAATTGCGATTAGGTTTGTGTGTACTATGGAATGCGTTGGCAGTACCGTAAGGGAAAGAGACCAGCCATAGTACTATTTTGTTGACACCTGCTTATTAGCCATCAACCACTATAATCAAGGAACTTTTCTATTGTTTATCATTATAAAAAATGTTTTAAAGAGTTTAATTTACAACCCAGACTGGCTTAACTGATATAAAGTTATATATGTATATATATCTTGTTCTATATTTTGTTAGTAACTACTTGATTATTTTCTTCTTCAGAACAATTCATCCAGTAGCCCGGCTCCTACACAGCCCTAGTAGCTACAGCAGAATATTCAAATTCACAAAGTCTAATTATCTGCATCAAACTTCAAAGTATAACCTGTAATATCATTGTAAAACCTCAATTTTGTTATTTCTGTTTTATTGTAATAAATCTATATGTTGTTAAACATAATTTTTTTTATATAAAATTGTATAACCTGTAGGACAACAACGTGTCATCTATATGAAATAGTTGTAACTGTAAAATAATTTCAATAATGGTTATTTTTTCCTTATGCTGTACATAATTTTGAAAAGTCTATTTAAAAAAACAAAAAAATCTCACGAAAACACTTAAATAAATCAGATGCAATGCAGATGAATAATTAATTACCTGTTTGTAAGGATCTGGGGATGCAGCTGAGAAACCAGTATTGGCCATTATATTTGTATGATTTATTGGACTTAGAAATGGACCAGTAGATATTGGTTTAATTTCAATCTGTCAAAGAATAATCACACATAAAAACACAAACAAAAAGCACTTCACATTTATTAGAATCCATAAAATGAAGCAACACTTCAAGTTCACAACTAACTTGTACAGTATACATACAAAAATAGCATTTAAAACCAAGCATAAATTAAAGGACACACACAATTAGATTACATAATATGTAATCTAATTGTGTGTGTCCTTTAATATAAACATATTATGTTTACATTAAATTAGTGAAACATGACTACTTGGACATGGAAATAAAAATGTCCGTATCCAGGTTGAAATTTTTCACTTATTTGAATTTGATTCTACTATTAGGACTAACCCTGTGAATAATCATTAGCTACCAGTTTTCTTTTAACACTGCGTTATACTACCATTTCAGGTTATACACCTATGTAGCAATTACACTAAAATTTTAAGGATTAGTAAGGTTGAATTTATAGGAAGTGTACCAGCATTTGCATGGTGTAAAACCATTTATTAAAAATACCCCTCAATACACTCAACCAGGATCGAGCCACAATCTTCCCGCATAGATGTCTTGTCTATTGCGAGAGTAGTGCCCTAGACCATGCAACCACTGAAGCAGGTTTGGCTATAATTAAATAAGTATTCTTTTAAAATGATTTGACCACCCTTTAAAAAAAATTATTAGTACTATCTTTAAATCTATGAAATCACAATGTTACCTAATACCGTCCTTAGCAGTATCATCTTCTCAAGCAGATAGATCTAGAGCATTGCAGCCAAAGTTGGTTTTACTTGTTAATTAAAACTACCCATCTAGAGTAACAGCAATTCTTAACTACACTCTTCTCAAGGGACTTCCTAAATACTAAGTCGTGGAGTTGACATTATGCTGCCATTAAAATTTACTAAAATAGTTAAGAACATTAAAAACTAATCTCAATATGAGACAATATCCAAATGAGTGAGATTCAAATGGAATTTAAAAGATTCACCTTGCGTATATAACGGAGTAAACAAATAGCTCCATCTGTGCTCTGGCATAACAAAAATTGAAGGCCACACCATTAAAATCAAGAGCCAGGCTAGTATGGCATACTTGCGACACTCCGCCAAAATGTCGAACAGACTAAGGGGAGCATCACAAAGCTCAGATATGAGTGGTGGATCTCCTCTCAATAAAAATCCAAGGGTTAGAAATAAATGGCCGACACAGAATCTTGTCATGATGACCTCCCTTATTCTAGACTTTGATATTATATAAGATGGCCACTGAAACACAACATCCCTAATGGACCGCAGCTTGTTCTGAGGATAAGTTGCAAACCAATACTCATGCCAGGCGCGTAAGACACCACACCAAACCTAATCCTTTAGGTCTAAAAGCACGACACCTAAACTTGCCTCAGGAGGGAAATGAACTGCTTACTTTGCTGCCTGGTCCACCAATTTATTACCCGAGAGACCAGTGTGACCAGGAATCCAGCAGAAGACGAGCCAGGTGATTAAAAAATTGCTGATGTATCAGCTGCATGAGGGGATTCCAGGAGTACAATGCATAGTGCCAAGAGTCGTGTAATCCATGCAGATGAGGACAGTAAAGTGACAATGATTATACAATTTAAAAATAGCATATAATTCTGCCATTAGAACACTGGATTCACCAGGTAAACTAAATTTAAATTTTCCATGATAAAAGCATATTCCACCCCAGACTCAAAACCATCCATATAGATGAAAGTGAAACCTTGAAAGCAGGTGGCAAGATGATCTTTTAGGGAACTTGGCAGGGTCTTTGGAAGGATTAGTTCACACGTGTCAAAAGCCAATAATATACGGATCCCAACCGGCATTGTACTAAGCCATTTGGTTTCATACAAGACAAAAAGTTGGGGGAAAGAAACACAGGATGGTAAGCAACATGCCTTGGCATGCAGTGCAGATTTGACACACACAATACTAGACGAGAGGACTGCTGGCACAGATCCTGACAAGTGGACTGGTACAAAAAGTACCAGATGCCAGTCGTATGCCAGCATGATGGACACCATCTAGCATCTTTAACACCGAAGGTCTAGCAGAGCCATATACAAAGCTGCTATAGTCTATCTTCAATCTTATTAAGGCCTTATAGATGTGCATCAAGGTTTCCCTATCAGTACCCCAAGAGCGACCACTAAATTGAGGGTTTTGATACAACTTGCTTTCATATTTTTAACGTGGGGAGTCCATGTTAATTTGGTAGCAAATAAAAAAGGCCCAAGAACCTTACGGTTACTGAGACGGGTAAAATTATGTGGCTCATTACAATATTGGGGGTCAGATGCAATGAGTTGTTTACAACCTTACAATGGTATATAAACCTTTGGTGTTTATTTTTCTTAACTATAGGATAGAAGGTTAGTCTAATAGTCTACCCTGACGCTACGACCCTGATGAGGGAGCCACATTTCAAAAATAAATTTGTATTGGCATTATCTTAAGTAAAACTAATTTCAAATTAGTATCTTATTATTACAAAAAAAGAAAAGAGTAGGCCCTTACATAAAACAATAATACTAAACCTATTTTTTCTACCAAAGAATTGAAACCATTTATTTGCAAAAATGAATGGAGTGTCGGGCTTTAAATCTTTTACTAAATTGATTTTTATAATCATTAACAAATGTGTGTACATTACAGGGAGCAATTTCGGGGAGTTAAACTATTACCTAGGGGGTTTCCATGCCCCCAAATTTTTTCTTAATATTACCCTCAAAAGTTGTGTTTTAAGGTAATCCTAGACTTCTCGAAATAAGATAGAAATAAATGGAAATAAAAATAAAGCAAATAGTTATTTTTAATAACATTTTAAAAATATTTCTTAAAGATAAGCTACAAGATGTTACTTACATGGCCATTTTGTGTTTGTAATTACTTGTAGGTCTAAATGATATCATTGTGGCCAGGCTGAAGAGCCAAGCCATTAAGTATACTTTCCATCAGAGTTGTCTTCAGTCATGTCTTGATTAGACACAGCAATGACACTGCCACTGCCACTTACCCTTCACAATCTTTGCAATACCTCAATGTAAATTTTCTTATTATATTATAAATTATTGTCTGTTTGTCTGGCTCATTTAATGTCACTTTTTCCATTAATTCGCTCGGATGTGTATATTTCGACTGATTTTTTTTGGGGGGAGGGGGATTAATCTCCCTCTTCCCTGTGTATCTGACCCTGGTACGTATGATAGGACATCTTGGGTGTTTGGTTATATTTCATGTAAGAAAATAACTTAACATATAAACGTGTTGCCACAAACACTGCACAAATTGAATGTGCAAATTCAACCATTTTTTGGAATTTATCCATGTCAAAGAAAGAGTACAGATTTGGTAAACTTGGTTCACACGCCAGAGTTCCCCAAATTATACATCATGGTTAACAACCTGAGGTTAAGTAAATAGTTTACTTAATGACAGGTTAAATCCCACTTAATATTATTTGATAACATTATTAATTAATTAGTAACAGGCTTCAGTTGTTGTATGATCTAAGGCGCTACTCTCGCAATAGACTAAACTGACGAAGACATCGATGTTCGATCAAGGTCGGGTGCACAGAGGGTGATTTTCCCTAAATGGTTTTACACTCTCCCTACATGCAAATTCGGATGCACTTCCTCTAAATGAAACCTTCCTAATCTCTAGCACATTAGTGTAGTTAGTACATAACCCATTACACTTTCACAGTGATGAATTAACAGCTGGGGACTGGATGTTGTGCTTGTCCTAGTCTTAAGTTAGATTATAAGGCATACAAAGCTACGACAGGCCCAGCAAGCCGGCAGTGGAAAATGTATGAGTTGAATACAAAACTGAACCAGGCCATAGGTTGTAAAATTTTATATGTAAAAAAGTACATAACCCAAACGGATAGTGAGACACGGTGATTAAAAAAAAATTAGTCTATTAGTCTCCTAGCTAAGTTAATAATGGATCAACTTATAATGGAAATCATTAAAGAATAGCAAACAAACCTGGGTAGGTTCATCTTGGCCCTCACGAGTAACATAAATAACAATTTCACTGGTGAGTCCTCTTGTAGGATCGTCCATAAGACTATTGTGCTCGTCCAGAAGATTCTGAAGTTGCAAATTGAGTGCGGCTTGCTCTTCCTCAGTGGGCATAAATGTAGTCTTAGGTATTCTTGAATAACTCATATTTCCTTTAAATTGGCATGAATGAGTCTTAAAATACTCCACACTATCGTATGCCTGAAAAACCATTAAAACCAAATGTTTTCATATCATGAAACTGTTAAGTAAAAACATAAAAAAAATATTTACCTTCAAAGAGAACTATCCCAATTTCATGGGCAATAAACCAACTCCTAACATTTTGGTTTAGTTATTAGTTGAGTCATCATCGTCGTCGCTATTGTATGGCAAGTGAAAAAAAGGGGTTTTAATAGCCCCTGACAGGAAAATTCTAGTGAAATCCAAATTCCTTGTGTCTATCAGATTCAATCATTTTTGAAGAAAAATATGTTATTGCTCTTCACAAAATAGAATGAATAATTGAAGGTACAAACTAATAGTTCACATCAAAATTATAAGATATAAATAATAAAATGTGATGTATGCAACAATTCCAAAATATAACTCAATTTGTGTTTAAATGTGTGTGACTACTTTTACTAAAGAAGACAAAAGAGAGGAAGAAGATGTCACCTTTGTGCATTGGATTCTTTCCACATGTTTCCTCTTTCCCGGAGTGGGCTTTTGGTCGATGAAATTTGCATTTACTAGTTAATCTTTGTTTCTTTACTTTAAGAATAATATCCATGTATACGAGATAAAACAACTTTGATTAGAACAGCTTCAGTTGCCTCATATTCTAACATGTTATTCTCACAGAAGACTAGATTGCCAATGACAGGAAGATTGAGGTTCAAATCTCGGTCAAATATAATAAGGTAATTATTTTCCAAAATGGTTTTCCACTCTACCTCCATGCAAATGTGGTTACAATACTTCTAAATTCAACCTTCCTCATCCTTAGCTCACTAGCATAATTACAGTAGCCCCATGGCTTCTTTGGTGCTGACTGACAGCTCACAGCTGACTTCTGACAGTCAACATTTAGGTATATACCTAAATTTTGACTGTCAGAAGTGACAACTGCTTAACACATGTTTTTGCAGATCATATGGTTTGGCGTAGGGATATATAATTTGGTCTGGTAACTTTTCAGAGCCGTCAGCTCTCAGCTGTGAGCTGTCAGTCAGCACCAAAGAAGCCATGGGGCTGCTGTAGTTCATATGTATATAACTTGGAAAAAAAAACTCAAAGCTTAACACTAACCTGATCACAATCTTTGCATTGTAAGGCAGTCTCATTGTCATGCTGTGCTTCATGCTTCTTTAACAAAGCACTAAACTTAAAAGTTTCACCACACACTTTACAGTAATAGCTGCGCCTTTGTGGACTCTCTTTAAGCTTCAAAACCTTCAAACATAACATCAAATGGTATTACATTAAATTGAATCATAATATTTCAAATAGAATTAACAGCAAAGTTTTGTTAGTTTTTAATCACTCAAACACACAGCTTCGTTGTAACTATTAGGGCCCCACCACTAATTTATAGCATATGATTATTTTAGTATAAAATTGTATCAAATCAGGTTCTGTTCACTTTGTAGCTTAACTCATTATAAAGCGAAACATAAAGATGGCCATTCTAATAAACTATAGTAAAATCTCAATTTTGTATGCTTGTGTTACTTACACCTTTAGCTTGATTCTCTGGAATAGACTCTAGATTGTCCTTGTGCATCTTGCGGACATGTTTTCTCATGTCAGAGAACGACTTGAACATCTTTCGGCAGAAGATACATGGAATGCTTCTTTTAATTTGGTGTGAGGTCTTGTGTTGATGAAGAGCACTCAGTTGAGTAAAGCGACGGCCACACACAGAGCAGGGATATGGTTTCACACCTAGAAATCAAAAGTCATTCCCTTGCAACATGGTATTCTATCTCCAGTTATTACCCAACCACCAATTAAAGGCGTCAAGTTGAGTGGTAAAATATTTGTGATACAGTAAAATATCTTCAAAGCGGACAGCTTCTAGGATCAAAAAATGTCCACTACTAAGAAGTGTCCACTATTTGGAAAAATTGTTTAGTTTTTTTTTATATACTGTTTGAACACAGTTTAATCTATTTGAACCTATATACTGTGGATATAAGCTACAACAATCTAATTACTGCTGATGGCTTGGAAGGGAGGGAAGTATTACCTTGAAGTAATATAGTTAATACGTGGGCTATTTTAGAAACTTTCCCTAAAGGGGGAAGACAGGACTGCTCACTTTTCACGTTAGACAATGGGATTTCTTACAATCCCACAGTAAAATATTGAATTATGCACCAATGTTTTCATATTTTGTCTAATTTTTTGAGATTTGCATGCATAAATAGGCATATCTAGCAGTGTCCATTTCTGTAACTGAGAAAGTCTGTTATTGGGAAATTGTTTCATTGCAAAAGTCCATGTTATTTCGCTGGTGAGATTTAAACTGTCCGCTGCTATAAAGAATAATCTGCTATTCAGAGGTGTCCGTTAAGGGATATGTCACTGCACTTATAAACTCCAACAGTGTCTGAGGTTTAATTAGAGTCAATAAATACTACATCTTTACTAAAAAAAATTGTGAATGGTATTTGGGCTGGTAGAAAAATTGAGATTTAGGAATCAGAACAAACCTGTGATGCACATGTTTCCAAAACCACCTAGCATTAAAAATAAAAGTAATTAAATGTGGTGTTATATATAAACTATTTCAAATAGACTTCTGATACCATCAAAATTGAAATCAATGGTTTATATAGTAATCAGCACTTATATCTTTCCTGCTAAGAGAAAGTGGTGGTCGTAATAAATAGTTGGCCTTGACCAGTATTTAACTTGTTGATAGGAAGGCTTACACTCAACATTCCCAGGGATTTCTAAGAGCATTTCCACACAAAATTGAAGATTTTCAAGTGCAATACGTGATTTAATTTTTTTAATATCATTATGTATATATATTTAGCACCGCGTCTTATCATTATGAATTATATATTTTGTTATAAATAATTATAAACTAATAATGAATCATTTTTAAGAATATCACTACCAAACACATCCCGAAGACTATTTCCCAATATTTGACAAAATTAGAAGACATCATAATTGCATTTTATTCAAAATAGCGTATCAAAATATTGTCCACTCTAGGGACTTTTCTATTATTTTTGATCAAGCTCTATAATATAATTAAGAGTGCACTTTAAAATCAGCCCTTAATGTTCAAATCATAAAAGTGATCTACAGGATAAAAAATAAAGTTAATATATTTAATAACTTGTTTGAAATGTGTTTGAAAACAAAAAAAATAAGCAATTTTTACTTAAAAGGAGTTTTGTACCCTTAGTATTAGGAAATCTAAGCTGCACAACTCAAATATGATGTAACCTGCAAGCTATCATCAGTGTACTTATTTAGGGTTAGCTAATTATATTTTATAACCAGAATGTCTGTAAAAAATAGTAGCTTCCAACAACAACAAAAATCCTAGATAATTTCCAGCTTTTCTGCTGTGTGTGTGTGTGTGTGTGTGTGTGTGTGTGTGTGTGTG
>CABEEJ010001923.1:85926-128085 GCA_901482245.1 Timema douglasi
AAAAAAAAAAAAAAAAAAAATAATTTAGAATTAAAAATGGGTAAAGTCAAAAAGGTCATCAACTTCACTTTTTTTTTTTTTTTTTAATTTAGCATATCGAAAGAACCACTTGAGATAAATGCCTATGTAAGATTTCATGTTCATATCTTTTTTATTTATGAAGTTATATAGTAAATTTAACATTGAATATTTCAGTAACCTGGGCACCTATAAAAGTGATTCAAATGTTTTTGGAAAGGTCTTCAATAGCCCTTTCATATGAGATGTTACTTGACTATATTACGAAAAGAACCAAAAAACCCATAAATAACATTTTGTTGAACATTTTCTCAGAAACTTTTTCTTTTCCTTTAAAAAAAAGTTGTATGTATTCTATTACTTATTAACCATGCAAAATTTGAAGATGGGATGCAAATGGGTTCAATTATGTTAGATTCAGTAAAACAGGAATTTCCATTTCCATTAATTTCCTTATGTAACACAAGTTTGCTCCATTGTTCCTTTAATTTAAGAGACAATAAAGCTAAGATGTTATTTAAATGTAATGTTAATTTATCTACAAATATATTACCAGTACTAAAATAATAAACATACCTGAAATTTTTACATTTTAAACACATGGGCATATTAGTTATTCTTTTTATATGTATCCAGTTGGCTGTGAACAGCTGAAACTTCTTGTTTTGTCAAAACATAATATGTTCTACCAGTTGCAGTCAGGGGGTCAAATTTTTTAAGAACTGATGACACATGCACTACTAAAATGTCAGGAACTTGTGGGTAAACAAATAATGGAGCTGGTCCATTTGGATGTAGAAACTGATTTTGAGTTCATCAGTGTTATCATTTACAGAGATAACACATCCCAACCTCTAGTGTCCATCATATTCACAAGTAACAAATCTACTTATTTCATGCATTTCTAGCTGTCCTTTGACTTGCGTGATACTTTCAAGTTTTGACTCTTCTGCTGAAGAATAAACCTTTGTTATCAGTTTCCTTGATTGCAATGGAATGACACAGCGAAGCTTCTGTGTTCCAGGAATGTATCTAGAGTTTGCAAATCTCTCCTGAAAAATATTTGTACATTTTCATATTCTTTTATTGTCACAAACATGAATGTCATTCCTTCTATATTGTGACGTGCTTTATATAACTGTCTTGGTGTCATTATTTACTCTGCTTAGGGCTCTAGCAACAATTCCCCCTACACCATCACAAGCATTTTTACCATGTGATGTGGCAAAGAAGTGCCACTCTGCCTGCATCCAAAGTCTTGGTGATGTAAACTCAAATTTGTAAAGTTCTTGCGATTTTTATACTGTGATGCTGCCCCATCTGTAAGATATGTGATTTTTTTTCGGCGGCGAAAAAGTGGTGTTCCGGAATTTGATTAGCTTTCTCCGGAATTTATAAACTGCTGTTGTATTATGCTGAAGGCGCTCTGAGATTATCACAAAACTTGCATGTTTAAGAGTGTGTGGTTCTTCTAATGGGTTTAAATAATAAATAACAAATGGATGAATTGTGGATTTTGCGTTGTTCCAATGGAAACCTTGTGCTGAGTCCTGAAGAACAAATGAGTAATTTTCTGAAATGTCACAACCCACTAAATACTCAGCCTCTTGTAGAGATTTTTTCTTCTCAGAAAAGAAATTAGCTTGTTCTTTAGCAATGAAAGAATGACTTAAGAAGACTTTTTTTCAAATAGGGAATCCAAGAATTCATCCACCGGTTTTGAAACGGTTTCCAAGTTTGAATGGTCCACTGTAACCCACTGCTTGTATGTTATCATGTCAACAAAGTTATTGTCATATATATTTTCAAACTTTTTGCGTAATTCATTATACCCTGGACAGTATTCACAGTTTCCAAAGTAGCACTTTGGTAAAGGCGAATTACAAATTAATCTGGATAAACAATCTGTGTAATCTGAAATTGGCATATCTTCATCTGCAGTCATTTCCTTGATCCTGCACCCCCTGATCATAAGCTTCACATTCTGGTGATGTGTACATACACACACACATTGTGTGTACCACTTAATCCTGGGAATACACATTTCTTAGGTCATAGATTAGCAAATTTGGAGAATCCCACGGTAATTTCTGGATGATTATCTCTGAACAGCATGTACGCCTCTTTAAAAGTACATAGTAGGAGTCTTTTTTCAACATGACACCTGTTACCATCTATTTTCATTGAAACAAAGTCTTTTCTCCAAAGCAAAATTCTGATAACAGCACCATCACAATAAAATTGTTCAATAATGTTCACATTCTCTCTAGGTAAGCTTTTTCCTGGTTTTGTATTAGGTGATGACATAACACCGTTTTCTTTCACAAGCTCTCTTGCCTTTCTTACCATGTAATTTGTTACTCCAAACTCCTGCTGAATTTTACCCAGACTCCAACTTTTAGGTAACACTGTTAGTATCTGGACCTTAATATTTCTATCTGATGTTGATGTAAGTTTTTCTTTCAGCTGGATTATCATCTCACTCTCTGCACTGACACTGACTGATATTGAAGATTCTTTGCTTGGAATCACTTGTGTAAAAATTTTACTCTTAATATTATTATTATTAGCACCGCGTCTTACTACCCGTTCGGGTTATACACACTTACGCTAATGTGTAAAGGTAGGGTGATTGTGAGGACCTACAGTTTAACGTGAAATTCGAACCACAGTGGAGGCCTGGCATTCCTCACATTCACAAGATGTCTTGTCAGAGGTGAAGGAAGGGTTTGGTAACCAGATAAATCTGTGCCGGGACCGATTTACTCTTAATAGTTTCATTAACTTTCTGCAGTTTCTTTGTACATTAATTAGTTTTCAAAAGACGTTTCTTCTTGATTGACGTGCCGCCCAAATTAACTAATCATTTAATGATTTAATAATTGTATGTTTAGTAAATGCTAAAACATCACAGCTGTCTTCTGAAAAATCAGTGTTTTCTTCAGATTGGATGTATTCAGCTTCAGACTGTTGCTTATTATGCATCTCACCAAGTAACTTATGGCATTTACTTGGGGGTTTTGACCTTTGTGCTCAAGGTAGCTCTTCTCTATCTTTGTTTTGCCGTTCAGTTTATTTATGTGAGCACACTGGACCTGCAGTACAGTCCAGCGTGCTACAAAATATACCTTGGAATCTGGCGTTTTTTCAATGAAAAATGTTAGGCAGTTTTTGAAAGGGTAATGTTAGGAGAAAAACAATGCATTATATTAAGGCCATTACAGTATTAAGTAAGAAAAATATATATATTTAAAAGCTTTAGATAATGGTCGCACCCTACTATTTCCTCCAATAATAAGCATAAAAAATGCCACAACTATGCAGTGAAATACGGTACTTAAAAGTCAAACTATTATCATGAAAACAACTCAGCTAGCACAAAGTAGAGCTAGGGATTCATCTGAGATGTAACTTAACAGTATCCATAAATTGACTATCAAAACACATAATTAATCATAAAAATAATTGCAAGTGTTCGGTAAAGATATCCTCGAATAAATACATTGTAAAAAAGTCCATATAAATAAAAATAGAGGGAGTAACAAAAACAAAATCCTGTTCCAAACTGAAGAAAGATAATGTGCGTGATCATCTGCTTGCCTGTATTCTATCACAAGAGAAAATAATATAGGATGAATCCTAGTTAACTGAAATTCAAAGACAAATCCTATTTTGCCCAATGATTGCTATCAAAATGTGACAGGTCATACTAAATACTTTTATTTTATTCTCTATAAATAATTGTTTACTGTGAATATAAGGAGTTATTAATACAATTATACGGTAGGTATGAAAAGAGTGGCTAAGAGGAAATACATATGCATTTAACTGAAATTCCTAAACTCTTAAATAAAAACAGTATAAATTAAACAATATTATCCTATGTTAAGTTAAAAACTACTTAAAAAGACAAGCTTTTGACTATTTGACAACCAAATTGTAGTGATGTAAGTGGCTCACCTTATTAAAGCAAAACGAGCATTCCCACTTCCTCTCTCCAGTATGTTGATGCAAATGGCCATAATACTGACGGGCACGCTCGAAACTGGCCCCACACAGGTCACACATGTAAGGATCTTCTTTAGTATCTTCCTTCACAAGCACATAACTTCTCCTGGGCTGGCGATCTTCTATCGGGACCAATGAGTGAAGAACTTCTAGCTTGTGCTCAATGAAAAACTCTTGATCCAAAATCTGGCGGTTGCTCCCCTCTATAAGAGATGGGTCTATTTCGAATGTTCTAAAAGGGGGATTTATTGATAAATATTCTGGCGCAACAGATGGCTCATCTATAATAATGTTGGGCATAGATTGTAACTGAAGAGAAGGCCCAAGATCCCCAGTTTCTAAACTATCAGTCGGCAACATGACCGGGTGGCCATTTTCATCCATAATGTGAATCATCAAATGTCCAAACAAACCATTGTTTGATGATCCGCTTAAGAATTCTTCTGAAATTTCACTTATTGAGGGTAAAATAGGCAATTGATCACTGTTTGGATCTATCCCATCGGATTGGTCTGAATCGGAGTGATGATTTAATGAATCCAAGTCAGTATCCTCCATGATTGAATTTACAAGACGAGTCATGTTGTCTGCCATGCTAGTGGATATAAGATTTAATGGTTCACTGTCCTCCAGAGTTGGGATTTCATTCTACAACACACAAAGCAAAATAAAAAAAAACATTAGCACTGTTGAGTTCAAATTGTATAGCAACTTATGTAGGCCTACAAACAATACTTGAAGAAGAGTGTGTGATGCTAGATTTGAATAAAGAATAACAATGAGATTGTATAACAAAACAATATTTTTAAATTAATGAGCTAAATTTTTTTGTGTTGCATCTTGCCAACTGTTTGGGCTAGCAAGATTTAATAATACCAATACCAGCTTTGGTGGCAAGAAGGTTTAAGGCGCTAATTTTGCAATAGACTAGACTCCCGATGACGAGGAGATTGTCCCAGTTGGGTTTAATAAGGTTGGTTTTTCCTAAATGGTGTGTGTCTCTCTCTCTCTCTCTCTTGCTCTTTCCCTCTCTTGCTCTTCTCACTCGCTCTTTATCTTGCTCTCTCTCTTGCGCTCTCTCTCAGTCTATCTCTCATTCTCTTTCACTCTCTCCACACAAATGCAGGTAAACTTCCTTTAAATTCAACTTTTTCATCCCTAGCTCATTAACATAATTAGTACATAAGCATATAACCCGAAGGGTAGTAAGATGTGGTGCTTAAAATTGTAATAATATTAGCACCGCGTCTTACAACCCGTTCGGGTTATACGCTTTTAAAATTGTAAATAACCCTAATAGGGTAGGAATGAGAAAGGTAAAAACCACTAAAGAACACTACACCAAAGTCTACTCTTGATTTCCGAGGAAGATGGCCATGTACAGCCATAACTTCTGATGAGCTAGGCTAAGCCACCAGTCTTGCTCAAGCTTATTTAAGGATTAATATGATTATTATTATTTAAGCCATCTATGATTTAGTCCAGTGCTTCGAACAAACAAAATTAAATTAGTGGGTTAAGTGATCAATTGTTGCCATCTTAGCTCAGTCAGTAGCTTGTTTGCCTACTGATCTAAGGGTCCCAGGTTCGATTCCTGGCATTGCCAAAAAATTTATCATTGATAAAATGTGGGTTTCCTCGTTCACAGTGGTGAATTAATGGCCTGGGGCTAGATGTTGTGTCTTTTCTATATATAAGTTAGTTTATTAGTCATGTGCTGATATAATCAGTCAGTTCAGAAAGTGCATGTTAAATACCTCAATAAATAAATATTCAGTTATTCACCAATGGAAGTAGGCTCTAGAGCTGTTAAGTTACAAAGATAATAAAACATAATGTATTTATGTAGATGGTAAATAATTATTAATTATAAAATGTAAAAATATCTTTGTTCACCTTCAAGACACATCCAGTTTAACAACTTTTAACACTTTCAACTTTAAAAAAATTAACCGGCATAGTCCAAAAGTATGAGTTGCTAGTTTATTTTGAATTGTAACTATGTTATGACTGTATTTTCAAGGAATGGTTAAAGACTTAATAAAAAGAGGAATCCTTTAATCTTTAAAAATATTCAAAGATTTGAGATTTTACTACTAAAAAAATTTAACACCTTTAAAACCTAGTGTATTAATATAATATTAAAAAGTGTGAAAATTTAGTTACAATTTTAATTTTTGATTATTATTCTACTACAGTTCTATTTCCTCTTATGTTCATAATTTTTTCCAAGATTCAAATGTGTAAAATAGTGGATTTGATCCAAATTAATTAAAATAGGAAAAATAGGAAAAACTGGAAACGTGGTTACCTGTAAGGCAAGGTGAGTTAGTGATGCTGAATTATCTGTGTGTGCTATTTCGCTAATTGTATCATCAAATGGCAGGGGTGGAGGTAGTGGCAAGCCAAGGTCACATTGGGTGACCGTGTCCGAGTTTACATGTATCACCATAGCATTCTCATTCTCTACCTCCCTGAGCACTGGGAAGGATAGTGGAGCAATTTCATCCATCTGTAAAAAAAAAAGTCAAATAAAGTAACGAAATAGCCTGTGTTTGTTTGTTTTTTTCTTGCTACACGTTTATGTTTGCAACAAGGTTGTCATTATTTATTAATACAAACTTCCCTTTTAAGTTTTCCCGAATTTTTTTTTGTTGTTTTTCCACAATATTTAAGGCCAAAAAAAATTAGTAAAAATAAAACCTATATAGAGACTTTTTAGAATCAGACCTGTTTTTGTATACAAAAGGTTTGCCACTATTTTTCAAGTACATAATTCTATAAATTTTTATGATTCTACAGAAGAAATTTCCAATTTTCCAGACAAATTAGGTTGACGTACGGAGAAATGAAACACCATTTTTCATCAAATTGATTAATGAGAAGTTATGTTTGGTGTTTTAAAAAAGATAGTACTGTATGTGCTAATGGAGAAATATGAGTAGTCATTATGAAACCAGATAATACAATGATACAAGAATGGTGAGAGGAGAGGAGAAGATTATGAAATATGTTTGAATCGGCATGCTTAATTCTTCATTTTGTCATTTTTCAATTTAAAGAATATCATTTTCCTTTAGTGTAGTTTAAAAATACAACCAAATTGAAAATATCACTGCCCCACCCCCTCCATCACTCTCACTAAAGTAATTTCTGACACAATTGTCGCTGATGTCATTTTGCACCTATGTGTCACTTGATCATAATGGGACTCGATGTCCCATGCGAGACATGTTTATTGAATGGCGTTGATAGCCTACAGTTTGGCTACAAAAGATGTGATGGTAGTTATCTTTGCCAAGAAAAGTTATGAGAATGTGAAGTCCGTTTTGCCAGTAACCAACATGTTAAATAATGTGTCCATGTTTGATGCAGACGTGACAAATTATCTTCTTTGTAGCTCACTTACTGATCAATACTGTGAATGGCACATGTTCAAAATTTAATTCACACACAATATCCAGGGCCTATGCCAGGGTATCAAGACGAAAATACATCTGTAATGCTTGTGGCTAGTGAGAATTTATTTCTAAAACTTCGATAATCGTTAACTTAAAGGGTGTCGGCTCACCCTTGTTTGTTATGTCATTTCTAGGGGCCTGCTAGCACAAGATTTTTTCTTATAGTCGATCTTGAGCCAGCTTTTCAAGATCTGAAGCTCCCGAGTTTCAATTCAAGCTTGGGTTTAGTAAATATAGCATTTTAAAACTAAATTATGTTTGTAAAAATATAAATACTATGTATTAAAGCTGTTTAAAAAATATAATTTAAATTAAATATGACTCATAAATTTTAAATGAAAGTATGTTTTAAAATCTACATTTTATTGTTTTCAAATAAAAATATATCAAGACATTATAATGTCTAATAAATTACAGGATTAATTTTTGAATTCAGGCTGTCCGTAAATTTGCGGATATGGACTGTACCACATGATTCTCTGGCTTATACTAAATAGAAAATGTTCTTTGATAAAAATGAATTAGGGCCTTAGTTTTCGAGAAAAATGGTGTGAAAGTAGAAAAAAATAGTTTATTTTATTTTAAGCACATTAAGTTACATCTGCTGTAATATTGTCAAACCTTCACAATAGGTGTTCGAAGTTTGCTCTGTGCATAGCAATGCATTTTTATGCATGTTTGACGCATGTGGCATTGCATGGGGACGTCAATCGTGGTGATAGCTGCATGTAACCACGCGATGATATCCTCGGCCGACTGCAGCAGGTCGTCTGTTAGGTAAACCAGTGATTTTAGGTGATCCCACAGAAATAAATCTAGTGGTGTGAGGTCTGGAGACCTTGATGGCCATTCCACAGACCCCCCACATCCAATCCACTTGCGGGGGTAGGTGTTGTGTAGTAGTCAGCGCACTATTGTTGCATCGTGAGCTGAGGTACCATCACACTGAAACCACATATTCTGGCGCACAGGCAATGGGACATCCTCAATCAGGCGAGGTAAGATGGTGGCAATGAAGAAAAGGTAATACTGTGAATTCAGCTGTTCCAGTAGCAAATAGGGGCCTACAAGTGTATCGCCAACAATACCACCCATACAATTATGCTGAATCGCTGTTGATTAGCACAAAATAGAGTGGCGTTCGGGTTATCAGATGGCCACAGGTGGTTGTTGTGAGAGTTAGTCATACCATCACGTGTGAAACACGCTTCATCTGTCGAGAGTGTGTGACTGACAAAATCCTCATCTGCCTCATGTTATTGCAGAAACCACTCGCAGAACAGTATACAGAGAGGAGGATCACCTGGCAGCAGATGCTGCGTTGCGGTGTAATGGTATTGGTGGTAGCCCTCATTACGCAGAACCTGGTATAGCGCCGACTTTGATACGTTCATAGCCTGCGCGATGTCATGTGTGCTGCATGCTGGTGCCTGTTGGACGGCAGTCAATACAGCATCCTCAAGATCTGGTGTCAACACATTGTGTGGCCGTCTCGTATCCATGCGCTGTGCTGGTCCCATTTGACCAATCTCTCGGCAACACAACTCCAACCGGTGAAACACATTTACACTTAGGTGCTGTCTGTTGTGACAGCGATCAGTGTACCATCGTGGCGCAGGTCCAGCTTGGCTGTTTGATGCCCCCGTGGCCATTGCCATGTCCCAATTCTCTATGTGTGTGTACTCCATGGTCTACTTGACATTATTGAGCACAACATTTTACCTAGCACCATGCCTTACCACCAACTCACTTGGTAAGTCACAGCGGTGCCATATAGCCTCTTTCTTCAACTGTTTCCAAAACTTTAATGTAGTTTTTCTTGGGAACTGAGGGCCTCGCGTATTTTTAACAAAGAGTACTTTCTACTTAGTTTGGGGCACAGAATCATGTGGTACAGTCCATATCTGCAAATTTTCGGACACACTGTATAGTGTGATTTAAACAGAAAAATAAATAAATTCATTTCAACACTATTAAGGGGAGTTTTAAAAAAACATTTGTAAATATAGAATTAGGTTTGGATATGTAGATTTAGCAATTTATTTTAAGGTAAACAGCCCTGTTAAATCACTGTCCATCTAGAGTGTAGCTGTTTACTTGGTGCCGACCCTGTACCAGAGAGAGAAGTTAAACATTAATGATTTATAGGATGTAACCTTCAAAGAAAACATTTGAATTAAGGTGTACTTGATACAGTCTTATGCCCAGCTATTTGTGTTCTAACGGCGCCTAAGAGAGAACCTTTCTATTTCTCCTTTCCTTAAACCTCAACTCTCCTCCATTCAACAACTATTTATTCATTTACTGAACACTATATTCCAATAGCAAGCAGTACAACAGGAGTGCAGAATATATGACTGAATGCACGAACGAGATTCGGGGGAAATTAAAGCAGTCCTGGGGAAATTTGGGGGAGGGAGAAGTCCAACAATTTTGTTGACGTTTTTAGTATATTCTGGTTCTGATATGGTAGTTTTGTATGATGACACTCAACACTGACATCAGTATGTGCCATAGTGAGACAGTATCGACGTAAGCACCAATATTTGCGTGTCTAGGGGCTAAGATACTGTGTCAGAGTTCTAGATAAGAAGTCAGAGGTTGAGATAAAGGGAAAAGGAAAAATCTAATAATTCAACCTGGTTAAAGGCCTGATTGAGTGATGAGTCTTCTGTCACCTACTCTACCGTGGGAGTTTGGTAGCTATGGAAGGCAAGGGTAGGGAAGGGTGAGCGATGTTTTGTTTTAGTTTGAATTCAGTCACCTGTTATATCACGGCCTAGTTACATGGAGATGTGCACACAATTTATTTAAACTCGTGACATGCGTATTGTAATAATTGTGTAGCCATAAAATTGTTTTATTTAGTGGACCTATTAGGGTTTGTACATTGTACAATAGATAAATGTTTAAAAAAATAGATGGTTTAGTGAAACAAATGTTTATTGGGTCGACTTTTAAGAGCAAACAAGACTTCAACTCTGCTTATTGTGAATGGCTGGCAGACGTGAAAAACTTGGATATCACGTATCTAAAATAACATCCCCAAGAAAAACCTAGAAGTAAGGATCAAGGGAGTATTGTAAGTTTTGTAAAACGTTAATTATGTGACCAGGAAAAACTTATAGTCGTAAATAGCGATAGTGTTTCCCCTGGTGTGGTTGATAGTGACGGACCTTGCTGTAGTGGCGAATCTACGAAAAAACGAAAAGTCTATAAAAATCAACAATTAAACCAAGACCTCTCAGAATTACACTCCATTGCCTCCTACTACAAATATGTAAAGTTAAACGTTGGTACCGGTAAGCCTACTGGTATCAATGAACAAGTAATAACAATATGTAATACACACAAGGAAATGGGAAGGTTGCCATTTCTGGGAGACAGCTACATTTTTATAAGGTAGGTAGGCCTACTAAATAAATAAAAATATATTTGAATTTGAATTTTCCAAACTATGTAGTAGGTAATATTCCTTATTCCCTTCAGCCTCTATAAAATATTTAATGTTTTATTTTGAGTGCTATGGTTTTCGGGGAATTTTTTTAAAGAAAATGTTATGTTCTGGGGAAATATTGGATCTCTGGACATATCCTGCACCCCTGTAGTACAATACCCTCTTCTTCTTCCTACTCCACTCCCACCCCCTCTCCCACACCTCCTCACAGAGCTCTAGTCATTTCGACCACCAGATAGCAACAGATCCTCCAATAAGGATAGCTTACAACACTTCAACGCTAAAGAGCTTTGTCATCAATGGGACACATACAACATGGCCGTTTACTCAATATTGCATTTTTCAGCTTACTGACAATTGAGTTTGCATGTATTTCAATTTCAAACATAGCATAGTTTTTATAATTATTATTAAATTAATTAATAAATTATATGTGTTTGTTTTTATCGTAACTTTTGCTTTTTGAATGTAACAGATAACTGCACTACTTATTCAGCTTATTATCACATTGTTTTTTAATCCCATTACTAACCCATTTATTTTTAGTTGCAACTAATAAATCAGAAATAACTAGGTCTACTACTGTAGTGATTAAACATTTTGCTAACAATTAAGGGCACAATTTATATAAATGGGTGCTAAGGAGTACGCAAGTGAAAAAATCTTGGGAACTGCTGGTTTAAGGCATCACCCTTTTGTTAAAATGGCTTGTTGATGACGGGAAAATCAGGGTCCGACTACTACCTGTCAGATATATTAGAAATTATATCGAGTTAGAGTGTGGCGATGATAGGAAAGTCAACATTCAAATCCTAGACACGTGCATTGAGAGTGAGTTTTTTACCCTTTATTGGTTTCCCATACTCTCTTCAGACATATGCTGGTACATTTCCTCTAAAATTCTACCTTCATTGCTCACACATTTGATGAATTAATATGAGTGTGTATATAACCCAATCTAGTGAGAAACTAACAAATATGATTATGAAGGGTCCAGGACTCTTACCTTGCTCACTTGCTCACAATATAAATTTTAATTATCTGTTAAGGATTAACAATTAAATAAGGTGGAATAAAATTAGTTCTAGCCTATTAACATTTGAGTGTAGAGAATGTTTAAGGGTCCTTTAAGAATGTTTTTATTTTATTTTTAATATTACCTTATAGTGATTTTTAGTCTATTCCATATGATATAAAAAGGTGTGCACCTATTATAACATTTTGCTTGGTTGATTAAATAATTTAGTACTGTAGTTAAGATGTCTGTTCGAATACAGAAATGACAACTTTGTATGGAAATAACTATTCTCTAAATGTGTTAATCCATCCAAAATTATAGGTTTAATTTAATAATAATAATACTTAGTACCGCGTCTTACTACCCGTTCAGGTTATACCCTTAGGTACTAATTATGCTAATGGGTTAGGGGATGGGAAGGTTGAATATTAGAGAAAGTGAACCCGCATTTACGTGGAGAAAGATGAAGAAGCACTTAGGGAAAATCATTCCCGGTTCACTCGAGCGAGATTCAAGCCTCAATCTCCCTGATCTTGGCAGACTATATCAACACAAAACTAGTGTGTAAGCGGGTGCTATTTTAATAGAATTTTGATAGACTTTGAAGTTTGAGTTAAGCTTGGTTGATTACTTTTTTTTGGAAGGTTAAGTAAGCTTATTTGTTTTATATTAAAACATAGGTTATTTTTAACTAATTATTCTGATTAATATTATAGGTGTTTTAGTCTATTATAGTTTTTAAATTGGAAATTCTGTAGCTATATCAATCTGGTTTTTTTTAATTGTGTAGTTACTTAAATGAGTTTTTGTATGAGGGTTGTTTGATGAGCGGTTCACGAGTAGTTGAGAAGTGCCATGATCTACTTCCGGTTGTTTCAATTGAAGGCGTTCAAAGTTGTATTAATTAATAAAGATAATAACTCAATAAGTTAATTACTAATTTTCAAGAGCTAGGTTTGTTAGGGGTATTTAAAAAAGAAAACTGGAGGGCTTGTAAAAGGTTAATGCTTATTAATAAATATGTTAAATCACCAATACATAGACTAGTTTGTCTGTGCTGGGGGTCCAAGGTTCAATCCTCAGTTCTGGCACAGATTTATCTGATTGCCAAACCCTTCCTTCACCTCTGACAAGTCGTGTATTAATCACAACTTATGAATGTGTGCAATTCCAGGCCTCCACCGTGGTTCGGATCCTACGTTAAACTGTAGGTCCTCAATTTCATCTCACAATCACCCTACCATTACTATAGCCCGAACGGGTAGTAAGACGCGGTTAATAATAATATAAATGTAAATTTGCTTATGTTGTTGTGTGCATAAGTAAAGTGCTAGAAAATGTTACATTTCTAATAGTTTAATATCAAAAAAATAATAGAATCCCACCCTTGATTAATATTATCCTCGATAAAAATAACAAAGCTTAACCTAACTTTCTAAAAGAAAATTAATTAACCAAGCTTAACCTAAACTTCTAAGTCTATTAAAATTAAACTAAAATACAGTTTTGGATAGATTAATAGACCTACATTTAGAGAATGGCTATTACAATGTTAAGTTCTCATGTGTGTATTCTGATAAGATTACTTAACTAATCAAAATAGTTTAATGAGTACCGCTTTTTGTGTCCTATGGAATAAATAGCTGCAAGGCAAGTATTTTTTTGTAAACAAATATTTTTTCAAAAGGAACTATAAACTTTCCCCATATTAAAAATTTGGGGCCACAGAATCTTTATTAAAAAACTTATATAGGAAATTCTTTAACCGTTAGGTTAAGCAAAACTGAAGCAGGATGACATTAAATGTAAGCACTACTCACCTTTAAAGCCTCTAGCTTACTCATACTTGAAGATTATCTGAAAGTAGTGGGCACAATGGGCCAAAACATTGCCGATCTTGAAAGTGAGATCACCGATCTCACTTCAACGTCGCCAAGACATTTCTTAGGTCTGAAGAGAGTAGATATTTATTAATATAAGATTTTAAGATAAATTTGTAAACACATTTCAACAACTTGTGTTAAAACAAGAATGGTTACCAAAGTTGATAGTCGAAAATCCCTACAACAAATAAAATATTGACCAAACATGTTTCAAGATAAACCCGTATACTTATATACTCTTGAAGTACTAAAACTTATAGGTGTGTCAGTCAACAAAAAACATAGTATGGTGAAATACCCTAGTGCTGTGATTCTGTAACTAGTAGTTCTGTAAATATTTATTTTCGGGCCCCCTTTTCCAAGTCATCTAACAACTTAATAAATGTTATAAGAAATAATTAATGGTCCTAACTAATTACTCATTTAGTAATCACACCTTATAATGACTTTTAGCCTCGGTTCTGTGTTGGGAACGTCATCAGTCAGTCAGCTTGACTGCATGAAGACTTTATTTTAAATCTTCGCTATTTAAAACTAAATGAAATAATGCTATAGCTTAGTTATAATTTGCAGAAATTTATGATAAACATATTCAACTATCTAAATTGTCAATAATTAGAACATAAGTTATTTGATTACAATTATTACCACCAAATTTATAGTAATTTAAAGCTCCCTTTCGCGGACTCCCTTATAATACTGGATCCCCCACATTACAGTCCCTGTGGTCCTGGGTGTTACGCCCCTGCAGTCCCTCCATTACTTTACACAACTTGATTATAAAGATGAAGACTATATTCTTTATAATGAATATGCCAACACAAATAGCTCTCAAGATCCCAATGCAATATCAACGGACATACTGCAAAATAAGATAAAGATGAAGATACATTGTGTGTTGATAGTATTAACATTGATGTAAATATGGAAATACCGACAATTCAAAGTGAATCTAGCATATACAATGGTTATAGAGAACAAAAGCGATACAAGTGTGAAATATGTAGTAAATGTTTCTTACGATAGAAAACTCTATCTATACACACCCTTACTCATTCTGGACTTACACCATTTAAATGTAATGATTGTGATAAATGTTTCTCACAAACGAAAACTCTATCGCTACACCCCCTCAATCATTCTAGATTATTCAAGTGTGAAGAGCATGGTAAATATTTCTCACAAAAGAGCAATGTATTGGCACAAAACCTAACTCATTCTGGACTTAAAACGTTCCAGTGTGAGAAGTGTGGTAAATGTTTCTCACTAAAGAAATATGTATCAGTACACATCGCCACTTATTCTGGACCTAAACTATTCAAGTCTGAGTAGTGAGGTAAATGTTTTGCATTTAAGACCAATCAATTGAAATACACCCGCATTCATTCTGGACTTTAACCTTTGAGGTGTGATAACTGTAAAAATAGTATTTAATGTTCTAAACATAGATAAGAGTAGTCTATTGAATTACAGCTGCAGTCAGTCTGTAATTATATAATGTAAATATTTGAGACTGTTGTAACTTAACTATAGTTTTGGATTGAGGAAGTTATTAGTAATTGATAGATTGAGACATGATGGTACTAGATATAATATGCCATTAGAATACGAACACAGCCTAGCGCCGCCATTAAATTGTCGATACCACAGGAAATGCAAGTGAGACAGAAGAATACCAAAACTCACAGCCTTCTGGCTGACTACATAACACTCTCCCACGCGTAATTAAACTTACCATTGATTGCCGGCGCTGGCATATAGAATACAAGAGTAACAATAAGCCCTTGATACCATTAATGGTATTTGATTTCAATCAAGTACAGTGTGCGAGATAGGAACACAAAGTTCTGACGAATGTGAAACATAGCCAATGTCCGGGCATTGGGGTTTGATGACCTGACGTCCAGATCGAGCTGTTAATGGGGTTGCTACGGGCGATGAGTTTAACGAAGCTGCTTGGGGGGCAACAACTCTCGGAGACGTAGTGGCAGGCCGCACAGGGGTGGGAGCCGGAGACATTGCGCTAGGAGCCTGACGAAGTGACTGGAGTGGAATCAATGGAGGGCTCCGGAGTTGAAGATGCTGGCAGGGGGCGTTCCGCAACCAGAGGTGGTTGAATTATGGGGCCCAGTGTAGGTACATTGGATGTAGGGGCAGACATAGGTGCTGGCATGGCCTGCTCGACCATCTCCCATTACAAATCAACTGGAACAGCCTTGGGGTCCTGGAGGCGTAGATGAAATGCTGAACTTTGTTTAGAGCGTCCACCAACAATCACTAGAAATAAGACAGTTTAGACTCTATGCTGAATTTCACTTGTAACCGCCTTGAGTTTGCGGTTAGTGACAGAGCGCACCCACACTAGGTCACCTTGGGAGATTTGTGCGACCTTAGAAGATTGTGAAGCAGTGTATTTTGCCTGAGCCTCCTTCACTCTTTGCTTTAGAGCCATGGACGGGTGGAGAAGTGAAAGCTTTATGCGGGGCTTTCGGCCCAAAAATAATTCAGCTGGTGTCACCTTAGTAAAGGTGTGAGGCGTGTTGCGATATGCTGAAAGAAAGAAATCTACTTTGTGCTGAAGGGTTCTGGATTGAGTAGGAGTAGAAACATCAAACAACTGTTTCATCAGAGCTGCCTTGGTGGTCTTAACGACAATCTCTGCCGAACCATTATATTGGGGTTTGTAAACAAGAGAAGGGGAATGTACAATTCCATTGTTAGATAGAAAACTAGCGAATGCAGCTGATGAAAACGGGGGACCGTTGTCAGAAACGACCTCTTCGAGCAGCCCCCAGGCTGCAAACATTCAGCGCAGAGCTTCACAAGTGTGCTCTGCCGAGGTGCCTTTGTGCACGATGTGGACATCGGGCCATTTAGAATGAGCATCTACAGTAATGGGTAGAGTCTTAATTTCAAATTCGGCAAAATAATTATAGATCCTTTGCCACCTTCCAGTAGGGCAGGACCAAGGAATCAGAGGCTCGTGGGGAGCAGTTGACTGGAGTGATTGGCAAACACCACACCTGTTTACCCTAGCTTCCAACTCGTCATCGAGACCTGGCCACCACACAAAACCACGTGCTAGGTTCTTCATGCGACCAGAGCGAGGTTGAAGCTCATAAAGGAGCTCCAGGACTTCGGGACGATGACTCTAGACAACCACAATAAACAATCAGATTCTGCCGACAATTCCAAGGCTCACCGATGAAAAGGGCGAAGACCTTCATGGGACACCAAATCAAGCCAACCTTTGAGGACACATGTGAGAACTCGACTCAATATGGGATCCTTCCTGGTCTCGGCGGCCACCTGGACTGCAATAAGAGGTCCCAGGGACACCAAGGATATCTTGTAGATGTCAGACTCCACCTCAGTCTAGGAGAATTCCGACTAAGAAAATCAGCATGGGAATCAGTTCATATTTTCGAAATGTGATCTTATACTGGAAGGCTGACAACAGGATGGCCCAACGTTGTAGACGAAGAGCAGTGAGAGGTTTCATTTTAGATTTAGACAAAAAAATAGACACCAACGCTGCATTGTCAATGCATAGCTCAAAGGTTTGGCCAAACAGATGCTTACTAAATTTTTTAAGTCCAAAAATAATGGCTGTGGCCTCACGCTAGTGCTGGGGGTAGTTTTAATCAGCATTGTAGAAAATCTTAGATAAGAAAGCGATATGGTGTTCTGCTCCATTGGGGAGGATGTGGAAGATGACAGCACCCGCACCATACTGCGAGGCATCACAGGTCATTCTGAGCGGCAAGCCAGTAGAGTAAGGAATGAGCACCTGATAACCACTAAATTCCTGAAGACACTGATGATAAGCCCTTTGTTGCTCAGATCCACACTCCCAATTCTCATCCTGCTTGAGCAATGTATACAACGGATGAAACATAGTGGACATGTTGGGGATGAACTTTACGTAAAAGGTTACAAACCCAATAAACGAGGGAAGTTCAGATTTTGATGAAGGCTCTTTGGCTTGAAGAAGAGCCTGGATGAGGTCTTGATCTTGATACAGACCTTGGGAATCCAAAATGTGACCCAAAAATTTAACCCGTGGCCTTAGGAAATTACGCTTTTCTATTTTGGCAGTGACATTGTATTCTACAAACATTTGTATAATAACTTTAACATTAATTAGGCACTCTTCAGCTGTGTTACCTGACACTAATATCTCGTCCAAATAAAGAAAACAATCAATACCTACCAATACCTGAATAATGACGCTTTGAAAGAGGGTTGGAGCCGAAGACAAACCATATGGAAGGCTAAAGCACTTGTATGGACCATACGGAGAGCTCAAAGTCAACATCTCCTGAGAAGCTGGTCCCAACTTAAGCTGTTGGTAAGCCTGAGCAAGATCAAGTACACTGAAAACATAACCTTTAACAGTAGACAAGTCATCAATAACCGGTAAAGGATAGTGTTCAAAATTTAACTGAGGGTTTACTGTCACGCTGAAATCTTCACACACCCGAGAAGATTTGTTGTCTCGGGGAACAATTACCAGAAGTGTTCCCCAGGTGTGACCATTGGTTTTCTGAATAAAACCCCTTGATTCAATTTCCTATAGGTCCTTCTTGGCAGCATCCCTCAAAGGAATAGGAACTACACGAGGTCCATAGAATACCGGAATAGCTCCCTCTTTCAGAACTACATTAACTTCCACACCCTTAATGTCACCTTGCACCTTATTGAAGACTGAGGGATATTTATTCCTGAGCAGGCCCACCACATCACCTTTTACTTGCTGAACATACTTGATGGGAAAGATATTATTCCAATCCAGATGAATATGGCTGATCCAAGATATGCCCTATAGTGAGGAGAAGGAGTCCCTAACCACTAATAGGGGTAACGTAGCAGACTGCCCCTGATAATACATTCTAACAGGGGTTTCCCCCAACAGATATAATTCGTGCTCAGTGCAACCACGAAGTGAAGTGGTGCTCACCAGAGGAAGTTGTTTGAAATGTGCAAGGTACACTGGCTCAGCAATAAGACTAGCGCTGGCCGTTGTGTCAACTTCCATAGTGAGAGGTACACCATTGACTTCCAGCTGAACCCTGCTGCGAGCTGGTGCCTAGCTACTGTTGACCACGTAATTTTTGATCCTGCGACAATCCTAAGCAATATGTCCCCTAAAATAATAGTTATAACATTGGGCATTTTCGAAGGGAGCATTCGACCTAGAATGAGGCCCACCACAACCTGCACATAACGTGCTTTGAGACTGCTGATGATTGGGTCCTGATGAATGCTGAGGTTTTTGGTACTTGACTGGATTGGAACTTTTCCTTGATATGGGCGAACCGCGTTGGTGAGGTTAGGGTTGTCGCTTGCATTGGCCATTGCAGTGGCTGGTGCAGGGATCTTGTAGCAAGTGGAGAGAGAAATCACGGAGCTGAAGTTACCCTCATCATTCCTGGGAAACTTTGGCATGTCAATACATTAGGCGTATGAAAATTGCACACACGAGAGATACACACACGATACTAGACACAAAAGAAACTCAGGGCTCTTGAAATAAACATAAAAATCACTCGTCGGCAGTTGTTGTAACCTTATTATGGTTTTAGATTGAGGAAGTTATTCCTAATTGAAAGAATTACACATGATGGTAATATATATATATATAATATACCATTAGAATACGAACACAGCCTAGCGCCGCCATTACATTGTTGATATCACAGGAAACTGAAGAGAGACAAAAGAATAACAAAACTCACAGCCTTCTGGCTGACTATATAACAGAGACCTTTGATCACCAGGTAAATGTGTTAGCCTACAGACTGGACTTTATTGCCAAACTTCTCTTATTACAAATTAATAAGTCATATTTATTATAAGTCAATACATTTAAGTTCCAAACATACCATAGCTATACTATGATTGGAGTCTAGAACATAATAATAATAATAATAGGGTTTTTTAAAGGGCGTAAGTCATTATTTTGCCCATATTAGTTTTAATTTTTCTTTCCCGAGATATTTATGGGCAGGCCTATCGATTTCTTTTAAAACAGCGTTTGTACTGTTGTTCCCTACTTATAAAAAAATGTGAATATGTAGTTGTTTTTTTTAAAAGGGTCCGAGTCAGGAAGTGTTTTTTTTTAAAGACAGTTGACTTATGCCCTTTAAAAAAATACAATTTCATTATTCACAAAAAGAAATTATGATCAACCTCTTTGAGTACATCCCACATGAGTACACAGAATACTAGGAAGCATTTTATCGCTGGCCTACAACAGGAGACAACAGTCCTGATAGTGACTATGAAGAAGAGGAAAATAAATCAACTATACTATGAAACTATAGACCAATAAGAAAACTACACATTCAAACAAAACTGTATAGTTGAAGGAAAGAGAAATGTCCTCTCCTGATAACTTTAGGTTCCTTGATTTTCATTATTAGGTCTTTCCATTTATAATGCAGGACATCTTTTTTCTATGGACAGATCAAGGGCCAGGACAAGGAATTTGTAGGTTGGGGCTACATGGAAAATGTGGGGCTCCGAAACCTTTTTCTAAATTTATAATATGGATCTACAGATGGGGGCAGAAAGTGTTGACACATTTAATAAAACTATATCTTTAATATTTTATCTACTAAATGCTTCAAATTAATCTTAATAACAAGAAAATATTGACAATGTTCTACATACCCTTGAATTTATTCTTTTAAACAATACCCCGAAGATGGTTACCATTATATCCAATACATATTTGCATGCGCTCCTCTAACCTTGACATGACTTTGTGCAGTGTTTATTTTTGAATTGCTTCAACTTCCTCTACAATTCTTTCCTTAACTTCCTAAATTATCCTTGAATGGGTTACGTAAACATGACTCTTTAACATGCTCCACAAGAAAAAGACATCAACAGATAAGAAATATAAATTTAATTTTAATCTTTTTCTTCAATTTCATAAGTTTAAATAATATTACAAATTTAATCTACATCACACGATAATGTTGCAACAAATTTATTGTTCAACCTTTTAAAATCAATTAAATCTTTTTATTAATTTAATATACACCCATTCTTTTCGTTTTTAAGGAATTAGAAAACAAACTCAATAAAGTTTTAAAATAGTATGCCTATATAGAACTAATTTCTTATTATAATTTATATATAGGTACATATAAAATTTACCTTTACTCAATTGTATCCACAAACCATTCGGTTTGCAACTATTCATACTTTAAACTTAAAACCATTTAGTTCTGTTGAAAATGTTAATGTTTAAAAAAATCGTATGTTTTATTATTCAACTTTCATTTATATTTCAACCACATCTTTGCCCTCTTAACACTTTTAACTAACCGTATAAATTATTTCAAAGTCAATTTATTACATATATTTTGTCAAGAATGTCACTTTTATTTTTCAATTTATTCACCTCATGTCATAAGTAAGATCCAATCTTCATTTGTATTAATAATTTTTCTCCTAAGTATGGGGAAAGTAAGTGCATTGCAATAGACCATTAAACATATTTCTACCCGCTTTGGTGGGCACATGGTGTAATGCGCTACTCTCGTGTTAGACTAGGCTGTTGAAGACGGGGAGATTAGGGTTCGATCCCGGTCGGGTGCATTGAAGGTGGCTTCTTCCGAAATGGTTTTCTACTCTCCCTCCACGCAAATGTGGTTGCACTCCCTCTAAATTAAACCTCCCTAATCCCTAACACATTTGTTAATAACGACATTACTTGATAAGTATTATGCTTATAAAATAATTTCATTAACAATTGTGTGATTAGTTCTATTAAATAAGGAGTTTTTTTCTTCCTTTAATCTATATTTTTCACGTTAAAATTAATTTGAATATGGTTTTGTGTTTGTGTTGCTTTTAAAATAGTACCTAATAGTATTGCTAAATATGGATTAAGCCATGAGGGATACTGGTGTAAAAACTCTTTGCAAAATAAACTCCACTAACGCAAACAGAAACAGACAGCTTCTTCAGGTTCAGTGACTTGACTATTATCCTTTGTTGAACTGCAAGGTTTTCCGTTAAAAGCTGATTTAATTTTCTTGTTAGGATTATACTATTTTATATGGCAGTGTGTGTAGTTTATAGATATATGTTTAACTATAAAAACATATGTGCTGTTATTTTATATAATAGTGTATATTTTTATTGTTACATCTAAATTATTAAAAATGACTATTACGTGTGTTGGTAGAATTGAGATGATTTTACCTAAGGTTAAGGTTAGGGGCCTTATATATTGATGTGTTAGTTCATAAACCAATTTGAGAAGTGTTACTGATTTCTATGTTGAGGAATTAAGCACCTTACTGATGTAACCAGGGGCGGCTAAAGAGGCGGGAGAACCGGGCGGTAACCTGGGGCACCCGCTTGAGGGTGGTACGAAACAAGGCACGAACCTAACCTAACACAACCTAAGTTAAGCGTGACAGGAACATAATCTCCAAACCTAACGTAACCTGGGCGTAATAATGCAGTTGTTAAGCATGGCAATCGTTCACGTTTTGATACTAACGTAACATTTTACATATTGATAGAGTATTTTGTGGTGAATAAAATAGGATATAGTATCACTCTTAAAAAGTTGTTTTATATCCACCATCTTGAAAAAAATGGCACCCCAAAGCGGGTTTTTGTAATTATCTCGAAAACCATTCACTATATCAATATATTTTTAATTAAAATTTAAAAAAATGAAATTGTCTACTAAACTTGTTTCATAGTTTTCCATGCTACGTTAGGTTTGTAGTTGCTAGTTTTAGGGACTATTTTTCTCATTTACAGGTTACTTTAGGTTTAGTTAAGGGATTATTTTTCTAATATCCACCATTTATAGAGGGGGCGCCAAAAGGCAATCCCGCCCGGGTGCACAGACAAGTAAGAAACAGACTCTCAACCTTACAGGGGTTTCACTGCACTCCTGTTGGCAGCTTGAGACCTTCAACACTGGGCCTCGCTAGTGTCAGTACTGGGTAATGATAGGACTGAACGCAGTGATCCTAGTGGTGAAAGACTCGGACTGTCAATAGAAGAACAGCCATTTTAACCTGGAGGTTGAGTGTCTGGGTATATTATGTCTGTGCCCGGGTGCAAACTTTACCTTGGGCTGCTCTTGGATGTAACACTAATTAAAGTCCATAAAATAGATCTCAGCATGTGACGTTACAGGGTTTTATTTACATTTGATCTTTGTGCCATGTCCTTGTCCTTCTTAATGTTTCTGTTGTGAGAACAATGTAAAGATATTTGCACGGGTGGCAGTCAAGTTGCTATTAGGTTCTCAGAGTCACATGCATACTAACTTTTTGTATGGTAGCTCATTTTGGTTTTATTGTATAAACTTAAAGATATTAATTAATTTTGGCTTCATGAATGAAGTCTTCCTGTTCTTTAAATTAAACTGACACTGTTCCCCACATTGGTTACATAGAAACTCTTCTTCAAAATCCTAATGAGGTTACACCAGCAGCTACTGGAGCAGAACAACTAGTTTTTTCCTCAGGGTGACATTGCCAAGGAAATGTAGTGATTGACTCGATTAAAATAATTCTAGGTCTCGCTCCGTCCGTTCCAAGCAATTAGTTAAGATAAATTACAACAAATATCATAATGAAGAAATTTATCAGTTTAAATAAGAGTCGTGATGAGTTGAGAAAATAGAGTTTTATTTCTAAATTGTTCAAAAGTAGATATAGAAAAATATACACTCTAACTAAAAATGTTAATTTACCAAAAATATAATAATTACAATAATTGTGATTTACAAAGGTTTTAAAAAATCTTTAATTATTAGCTACATTTATAATTTAATCCTAGAAATTAAGTTAGTTACTTAATGTTTTTTAACAAATAAACTACATTATACTTAATCAGGGTACAACCACTAACCTTTTTTGTGGCAATTCTTATCACTCTGAACAAATTGTATATAATATGTATACAGGAGTAAGCCAGTTTGATTTGAACTGCCGAAAATACTTGAAACCAAAATATTATTATTTTTACTAAATTTCAATTCAAAGTTCCAGTGAGTAAATCTGAGGTTCCCAGAATACATAATTTGTGAACACATATGATGACATTAAATTTAGAACCATCCTTTGTGTTGTTTCTTGTTGTTTATAAATATATTAATATCATCTGCTCAGAGATCTACAAAAGTATCGAACTGAGGATCATTTTACAAACTTAAATATATCAATAAGGCTATTGTCTTAGCATTTAGAAAGTAGAAAATGATCATCGATGATGTAGCTGAAATGGACTCAACATTAAATTACCTAATAATAAATAAATAAATACTTCACCCCATCACTTCATCTTACACTGAAACATAGCTTCAGACGTATATATTAATATAATATGAACCATCATATATTTAGTCCCGGGCCGCATGGAATCTACCAGTCCATTACTGTACGTATAAATATTTTAATAAAATAATTGTTTTACTTTTTTTTTTTTACATTTTGCAGGATGTTTGACAAATTGTATTATTCAAGCTATAAAAAATGTTGTGTTGTAGGGCCTAAGTAAACTGACAAGATATGCAAATACAATATAAGACCACTGATGCTAATGTCAATTAATCCCTTTGATCAAGGCCGTAGCTGGGGGAGGGGGGGGGGGTTAGGGGTTCAAACCCCCCGAGAAATTTTATGTTTCAAACAATATCAAAATTAAGATACAAATAAAAATTAGGGGGCTGTGTTACCCTAAAATGCACTTCAGACAGCTTCTAGAGGTGTTTAATATCTAGAAAGTTTCCAAACCTTAGACATTTTGGGGGTTATTTTACCATAACAAAACACTTCATAGCGCTTCAAAAAGTGTTTAATGTTTAGAAATTTTCCAAGCCTTTGGCAGCTAGGGGGTTATTTTACCATGAAAATAAATCACCACTTCAGAGAGCTTCTAGAACTATTTATCATTTATAATTTTTTCTAGCTTCCAACAATTGGGGGATGTGCCCACCAAACCCCCCCCTGAAATTACTGGCTGGCTACGGCCTTGCCTTTGATAGGTATAATATTATCCTGAAAGTTATAATTCCTACATTGTTAGACTACACCGTGGGTTAGGTACCAAATTAATCTTGCTACCTTACGAGGCAAACAAAGTTTTACTCAAATAAATCAACATCCTTATTGTATATTTAAATTGTATTCGCCACAAACATAAAAAATAGAAGTGCACAGTTTATACAAGGATTAAAATAATACTTAAAATTATAATAGAAAAAAGTAAGTTTATAATTTGTAGGATGTTTGACAAATTGTATTATTTGATGTGATTAAAAAATATTGTTTTGTAAATAAACTTCCCAGATATTAAAATAAAATTGGTCACTAACGATAATGTCATTTAATATATTATACACGGCCCTTTAATGGGCAGGGCAGCAGACACCCAAGAGACGCCCAATTTAAAGGTACAACCAGACCACTAGTTGTAAGTGTATGAACAGTGTTTAAGATAAAAAATCCGGAGATCCATTCTTATAGCTCATACATTTATTATATAAAGGAAGACAAACTAATAAATAGAGGTATGAACATTTCACAAAGTTGAGTTTGTAATCTAAATATAACCTACATACCTATACATTCAAGTATCGTACTTGATTCAATTTTATTTTTTATTTAATTTATTGAGCCCAGTTATAAAAAAAAATACTCTCTAACTAAAGTATTTTATTGTTTGTAGCAAATAAATTATGGTATAAAAAATACATACTGACTATTCTAATCTATAAATTATTCACTATACACTTTTAAAAGTAAAAACTTAATGTTTCTACTTATATTTAAAAATAAACTTCACTAACCAAAGCCATTTATGGTAAATAAATATATTTTAGGCTATAAATATGATCATGTAAACATTCCCAGGCGAGTCTCAATTTTATTTGAAATAACAATTATTTAGCCTCCCTTGAGAAAAAAGAATAAATTAAAGTTCATGAGTGGTTTGCAGAAAGCATTGTATATCATATTTGGAATATAAAAAATAGTTTCACTTAGGTATTTGTTGAACTCTATTAGATTAGATAGATGCCAAGCTGGATCTACGAAACTGTTTTGATGCATAAATGACATTATGTTGGATCTTTTAAACGCTGGTTGGGCAAGGAAGGCATCATGTTCTTGTTTGATGAAGTCTGCCCCCCTTTCAGCAAGCATGATTATAGGAGCATTAATATTTCCACTAGGGACCATGGGGATTGCCGAAGCGTCTATCACCCTGAGACCTTTCAACCCGTGCACCCTCAGCCTGCTGTCCAGCACGGAATCCATTTCACTTCTCCCCATTGCACAAGTTCCAACCTGATGGTTCTCCGGGTTGGTCAAGTGCCGTAGTGCGCACTCCCAGTAGTTTCTGGAGCCGTGTGGGAGGTGTTGGCAGCCAGCAACAGGAACCGTATCAAGCTTCACTCCTTTTCTCCTCATGGGCTCTGTCTGTATTAGTCTTTCACAGAACCTGATAACAAATCGGGCTTGAATATATTTATTTTAATACTGTGTCTTACTACCCGTTAGGGTTATATGTTGGGCTTGAATTAGTTGTGGACATACACAAATAATAATTTAAAAAAATACCCCAAATATTAATTTATAATAGCCTTAATATAAATCTAAAGAGAGTTTTATCAGATCCCATATTTCCCTTAAACAACGTTTCCAGAATAATGTTGAACCAAGAGTGTTCTTTATTTCCATGGAACCAAAGATTTATTAAAAACACAGGTAAGGTGTATCTTTACACTTGACAAATAGTTCCTCAGTGATGGGTAGGAAGGGGACCAATGATGGGGTGAGAAGTCTAACGTACGGAGAGTAAAATGGCGCTAAGGTTATCTCTGAACCTGTCCACGCCCCTGTCTTCTCATCATACATCAATTTAAAGTGGTACACCCTCGCCACCGGGAATGTTAGAGAATGTTCTCGTCCTTGCTATAATGCACTCGTTGCCTTTGAGAGCATGCATGCCGCAAGCGTGTCTTCCCACTTATGGGCAGGGCGCGCCGTATTTACCAGTAATTGTTGGTCATAACAAGAGAAGGAGGGATTTACGTATATACAATGAGGACTCAAAATTAAGTGTTTGCACGTGTAGCGTTTTCAAGGCTAGATGCATTTTGTTTGTATCGATGATTAAGAGCTATAATTCTTTGGTTTACTTTCTGTAAAGTGTATTAAACCCTTGTTGTGTCCCCTGTTTTTGGACATACCTAAACGTAATAAGAGTAAAAGGAGAGGCAACTATTCTAAAAAAAACACAAAAACTTATGCCTTGAGACTATTGTTGAAAATTTACATTGAAGGTGAGGTGGACCTAAATAACTCAGTGCTAGAAAATTGATATTTCGTGTCGAAGGCTCCGGTTTTGATTTCTATGCTCTGACATAATGATTCTAATAAGGTAATGACTATATCAACTAAACAAGAATGAGAAGGCATGAATAAAGAGAGGCGAATAAGTGATTAAAATTCAAGGTTAAATGAATTAAATTATATAAATGAAATGGTGGAAGAATTTAATCACCCTTCTCACTGGTTACCCTGGACAATCTTTGCTCATTTATAAAATATGTATGGTCAAGGATTTAATCCTCTACAGGACCTCTCAGGGAGGTTATAGTGGCCATCTAAGGAAAAAACTAAGTTTAAAAAAATACACTCTAAGATATTTTAGCACTAGCTATTTATGATGATAGGATGGATGATAAATTAAGCTAATTTAATACTAAACTACTCTAAACTTATACATACAATACCATCGATGATTAAACAGGATTTGATTTTAAAAAACATGATTTTAACCACGATATATTTCCTCCGGCAATAATTATCAGGTGTTCTCAGAGAGAGGTCTCTCTAACTAGCGTGGGAGCTAATAAATTCTGGTCAGCGATCTTTTTCATCGAACTATAATAATAAATCAGCTCCCGATACCCTAAATAGGTCCTGGTTTATATTTGAGACCAAAACACTCCCGGGATAGTTGTAGAGATATCGCTGCTCAAGAAACATAATGGATTCATAAGGCATCAAATATTCTCCCAAGTCTACTATCTACTTAGCAGTAAGCATGAGCTCCCTCGCGCCTTAGTCCAAAGGGTCCAGACCGCTACCGACAGAGCCTCTACCACTTGTGACAAGCTCCCGTGAAACTTTACTTTAGTCACAAATAGTCACGATTAAACGTCTGGTCGTATGAGACCTAATTTAGTTTTCGCTGAAGACATTTCCATCCGCACATGCGCGAGTTGACTGCAAACCTGCATTTGTACCTCGTGTTTTTTGTTGTGCTCGTGGCATTTTCCATTGTGACTAGTTATTTAATTAATTTATGAAACAACATAAATCTCTTTTGGCGTTAATTGGCTGCACCCAATAGTCACGATAATGTTTTTCATCTTCTAATAATATGTACCACAGAATAACAGCTATTTATTAATCGCTTGCCATATTTAAACTGACCACCACTCCTTGTAATCGAATGTATTTTCAAGAGACAAATTGTCTTGTCAAATGTATTTTCAAAATACGAATTGTCTTGTCTTTTCTTGTCTGACCCGGTGTGCGGTCAGTGTTAGCAAGTTTTTAAATAAAACACATACCTTGGAAAAGAATTCCAAACTTATAAATTGAAGCACTGTAGTTACCATTGCGAGTGACCAAAATGGTCAAATTTCAACATCCTGGTCACTCCACCTAGTGATTACACTTAAGAACAGGGGAAACTGGTTGGAATAACACCTCCTCTAACACAAAGCCTTGGCACTGCTTACCCAGATTAAAACAACGTCACTCATAGCTTCCAAAGTTCCAACGGCTTTCTGAAACCTACTACACTGCTGTGCTAGTTCAAACATAGACTTACTTACAAAGAAACAAAGTGACTTGAATTCATGTAGAATGTAGCACTTAAGTCTTTTAATGTGGTTGTAAAGTATTTTTATTTAGTGTAGATATGGAAGTGTTAAATTTAATCTTCATTATGTTGTATAAGTGAAATGACTCGTTAATCAAAGCAAATTAGTTTCAGACCAAGTTATGAATGAATCATCCAATAATATTTTTACTAAACTATTACTCGCAAAAATATTTGATTGGTCTAGTCGTTGGCAATATAAAAATTTACAATCAACGGTCTAGTGTTAGATTTCATACGATCCTTACCCACGTTGAGGCCGTGGTTTGTAGGTTTATCTCCAGGCAAACGATACAGTAAGTAAATAGAGCACATTAAAACAGCTTAAATATAAATTACAACAACTGTTGAAACAATTTATCTGAAATATGTAACCACTAAAATACTTTCAGCACCAGCTACAGTCAAAGTGAGGCTCCTGGCACACGCATTTCCCGTCCGAATCCCTCTAAAGAGAAGATAATCTAACCACCACAAATCACCTTTGTCTACCACCTCTTGTTGCCAACTTAAAAACACGACTTGTCCTAAATCTCCAACAAAGTTAACAAATTTAATTTAATTAACTGTTAATAATATACATAAATTAGTAGGATTGTGGTCCTTATCAATAAACTCAAGCGACATCGTTGTATTCTGGAAGGGAAGGTGGGAAACATTATACAAAAGCATATAATAATTTAGAAATCGCCCCCCCCCCCCCATTAGGCTGAAATGGCAATTCTAGATATTAATGTTACTGAGCAGTACATTAAAGCAGGGTTCTTCAACCCCGCAGCTCGTGGTAACATTTTTTGAGGCCAGATGGTCAATGAAAAATATAAAATTATTTAAAGAGAAAAAAAAATGACAAATACAGATAACTATTTTACATAATCAACTAATATAATAAATAAGTATTTTACGTTATTTAAAATACATTTTTTTCTTTTTTGCATTAAGAAAAGTATTGCGTTTTAACACAAATGTACTTTTAACTGGCAAATGACAACTCTAGTAGACAAGACAAATTCTACCTCCTTCTGTGACAAATCTAAAAATAGAAAAAAACAGAGGACAAACTTCACGAGAAGTACTAATCCCTAGTGTGAGTATAAGTGTATAAGAATAAGCTAATAGGAATATTTTAATATTTATTCAACCCTAATATTGTCGGTACAGTATTGCGAGCCAACAAGAGACAAAAGCTTTGGCCCTGGAACATAAAAAGATTGAAGACCCCTGCCTTAGAGTGTATGTAGGACCGCATTTAGAAATGTGGCACCCCTAGGCATATGAGCTGCTGTTGTCCCCCCTGCCCCCCATACTCACAGCCCGTTCCCACCAAAATAGCATATTACTATTTGTTAATGAACACAAATAATAATGTTATAGGCCTATTTTTATATTATTTACAGTATATCCCTTATAATTATATGACCACCCTGAAAAATGGTTGTGCTCTGACACGGTTTTACATATGAGTGACTCAATTATTAGCTCGCAGAGGCAATAGTAGACACAATAGAACTATAACAATACACTATCGCTCTATATAAAGCAAGTTTCTGCTACAACTGAGTCCTCGTGTGTTGGTTTAGTGAGAATTATGTTCAATCATGTCGAAGACAAGGGTTTTGGTTTCACATCCAGTGACGTCATACCTCGGAAATGACGCTGTTGTAAGATAATTTTTTTTTTTAATGTTTCGCCCCCAAAAATCTCGCGCCCTAGGCACGTGCCTAATCTGCTTAGTGCGTAGTGCGGCACTGAGTGTATGTATCAAAAGGAAGAGGTAGGCCCTGTAAGACGTGGCTAAATGTTGTATATGTTGTAACATTAAGAGTTTTAAGAATAAAAGAGCATGTGTATGGATGTTGTTTAAGCAAAACATATATTAGGAGAACTAGCCATTACCTTATAGCTTCAATGAGGTAGTCTACATCCTCCTGATGTTGCAGGTAGTTTGCCTTGATAGAAGGTGGTTCCATGGCATCAGAAGATTTGAGAGTCAACTCTCCTTTACTCCTGGGTCTTAGTAGTGTGGGCACAATGTTGATGTAGCGTGCACCATCACACACTGTTTCGTCCAGACAGCCGGTACTTGAGTCGTTGGCCATATAACCCGCGAAAAACACCTGAATGTCAGGCAACGACTGAGGCGTGTTTACGTCTGAGAGGTTTAGCCGGACGAAGCCTGTTAACTGGTATTCAAAGCACATTAATTCCTTTGCTACTCTCTGGAAGACAGGTACATTTATCAAATGGATAATTTTAAGACATAATAGAAACAAAAACTCTATCATGTTAATAAAACATTAAGTAAAACAGGCACCTAAAACTAAAAATAATTTTTATTTGGTTTGTACGAAAAACTATTTTTCTCTTATCACCACGTCTTATTGTCTGATTAGGTTACACGGATATGTACTAATTACGCTAACGAGTTAGGGGTGAGGAAGGTAGACTTCAGAGAAAGTGTAGTCGCATTTGCGTGGAGGTAGAGTGAAAACCAATTTTATAAGTTTCACCCGACCAGGATTAGAACCCCGTTCCCCCTGTAATCGGCAGTCTAGTGTAATACGATAGTGACGCTTTAGACCATGCGACCACCGGAGCGGGCTACACTAGATCAATATCGGTTGAAATAAAACTTATTTTAAGAATTAAGTAGGTAGTATTTTAATGGAAGTCATTTTAATATTTAAATACATTTGTGGACAGTTTAATGTGATTTAAAGGTCTTAAAAGGAGTACATTAGATATTAGAATATAGAATAGCGTTTAATATTTTGTAAAAAAAGAAAATACAGTGAATTATGTAGAGACGTGGTAAATATAGTAACTACCATACTTTGTATTGTAGTAAAGTGTACCTGAGAAAGTCCTGTGGATGCCATTGGTCCACTCCGAGTGTGCAGGAATTGATTCAATGTCTTATTATTGAGGCGTTGATATGCCGTTTCACCACTTACCCAACAGTTAAGTGTGAAAGATACATGATTGACAAGGTTCTTACCTACTCTAGGTAAGTTGTATACAACAGGAACGCCTGCAACAACCAACAAACTCACTTCTCTAAGAATACTGCTATACTTGGTCCCTTCTTTCTCAACTAAGATACTCAGAGTTACTTTGTGGCACTAATAGCTACTAAAGAACATTTAGATATAAAATGGTAGCTTAATCTCAGCTCTCTGGGAGAACTTGTCACTCTGCTACAAACTAAAGCATAATAAGCTTTATTTAATATATCAAACTATGCTTTGGTCTAAAATTAAATGCCATGAAGACTATTATAGTAAATATAGCGAATAAAAATAACATATAGCTAGAGTAAATAAAATAATATATATCACTTTAAACATGTATTGATTTTATATCGAAAATCATTAATAATATATGGTCTTCGAAGTAAGCTCTTTAATCTTTGAAATAAAGGCTATTATAAAAAATAATTAGTCGAAATTTAATTTTAATATTTTCAAAAATCTCGAAAAAAAAACATATAGGATATATATATATATATATATATCCATATATGTTTTTTTTTCGAGATTTTTGAAACAATTTGGGCACACCTTTCTCAAATAGGTTTAGTTGAAAATGTTATAATTAAATTTCGACTAATTATTTTAAATAGTGTTTTTGAAATAAGCTAATATATATATATATATATATATTTTAGCTTATTTCAAAAACACTATTTATGTACACAGAAGTTGTACTAGCCTAGGCTCTAAGGAGGAATACACAAATACCTAAATTTCTATAATGTGATTTAAACTGGTCTAGGATCCGCGTGGTGGGTAGACTGGGGAAAATGTTTGCCACATCGCGGGAGTTTGCGTAGTGGGTAGTCTGGGAAGCATAGTTGCCACATCGTGGTAGTTTACGTGGTGGGTAGGCTGGGGAGCACAGTTGCCACACTGCAGGAGTTTGCGTGGTGGGTAGGCTGGAGAGCATGGTTGCCACATAGTGGGAGTTGGCGCGTTACTACTATGCAAGCATACTTAGTGACTGTCAAGAAAACTGGCAGCGTGCATCGTTTGCTATGACAACTACCCTTCACGGATTGGTTGAGTATGTGACGAGCCTCCACNCACTACGGCTTGGCGACCACAATCCTAAAGCAGTTTAAAACGCATTAGAATAGCTTCAGTTTTTTTTAAACGGTCTGGGACATACACGCGCAGGCTTTAGATATGGCGGTACATAAACCACGCAATTACCAATAAAGACGATCATTACTAAATATGGTTTGTGATTACAATATTAAATGGCAAACAAGCAACAGGTAGCAGGGTCTAACCAACACGCAACAGCTCGGAGGCGGGTCCTATGCCTGAGAGCAACAGTAGTTGAGGTGATTGAATGGCTCCAGCGCAAAGGATCACCTCTTTACGGGCTATCAGTGTCCTGGTGAATGTCTCCCCACGTCGTGTGTATTGGACGCCTAAAGCACGCCTCGTCATGGGATCAACGATCACTTTCGTCACCTTTAAAACACAAAGTCAAAAATACTATATTGTTCTATATCTTTAAAAAAAACTCCATGGTGTTAGCCCATAATCCATATATACCAACCAAATGGTCATTGTCTGTTGGTGAAGATAGGATCAACTTTTGCCGATAAAGGGTGTCATGTGGTCAGCACAATGAAACAAAAGGCCTTTAATTCCAGTTTTCTATACCAGAGCTGCTACTTGTTTATTCAAGAAGCTCCTCATTTGTCATCATGAGGGTGAGTTTGACCCCATTCCAGACCCACTTCCTTACAGAAAGATCTAGAAGTGCCGGGGATATATCCCGGGACCTCTGGATCTGTAGCCAGGAGCTCTGACGACAAGATCACAGAGGTTTTATTTAGTTTATTTAAATAATAAGGTAGCAATTGTCTCACCTAGTCAACACACACAACTCCGTTCACTTAGAAGTTACTTTTTTTTTATCATATAGCTAAGGCCATCCACAGAAATCAGTGTGGGATAAAAGGGAGCGTCAATTATGGTGAGTATTTTTGCAGTTAATAGGTCTATAGAAAACAAATTTTGTAAGCTAAAAATAAATAAAATATTATTTCAGTCTACCTTAAATTCAGTCTATCTTAAATTTCTACACATAGAACCTTGTCCAAACAGTTCCTGAACATCTGTAATGGGCGTAGTGGTGATTGATGATACATTTTTTAAATGAAGAGGAAAAGCTATCATCGAATTCCAGGACGTCCAATGCAAATATTCAAGGACAGGTGAGATTTTTATATTCAGAAAATTAAACTAAACATATCTAATGAATTAATGTTTTATTTATTGTGTCAATAAAATTGTTAGCTATAAGAACTGCAATAATACTCACCATTCAGCTTAACGCATGTTCTCTTCCAGCCCAACTTAAGAATATTCCAGAAGACTGGCCCGTGGCCATCTTCACAACACAAAGCTGACTGAGCTACTCTATTCTAACATGAGCTTCTAAAACGCTGATGATATCATTAATGTACGAATCCTTCAGTACCCTGAAAGGTTGCAGGATTAACTTGCTTGTTTCCACTATGCTGCATCTTATAAGATGCAGATATAATATAATTTGTCAAGGTTACACTGCTATTAGGGGATAAAATTATTGCTAATTATCTTAAAAATTATTCATCAAAACAACAAGAAACTCAAAATGTCTGGTCATACTCAAAATTATTAGTATAACTATAATATATAACGTAGGGTGGGGGAAACGTGGCGTCAGTGAGATTGTTGATAGCAGTAAAATAATTACATAATTATATTGTCAATATTAAAACAAAACTAGATTATTTTTATAAATAAATCAATTAATTTATTAAATCAAAGAAAATATAATTACCGTTGGTGGGGTGCCAGAGAAAGTAAGTCAATTATATTCTTAATAGAAAAAGTGCACCACCTCTGGAATTAGGAGGTGCAATGCTGGACTTATAGGAGAAAGTTATCCAGAACTGTCATTTTAACCAATACTACTGCTATCTAACTTGGTTTCACTATTATGTAGCTTTTAAGATAGTGCCTTAGTGCAGCCAGTCAAAGACTGATACCTTTCAGGGTAAACGAATTGTACGCACCGTGTGAATGTGCAGGCTCTTGAGGAAAACTAATCTCCATTAAATTGATGAGACACATTAATCAAAGAATATCAATGTAGTGTTTGAAAAGAATCATCATGAAAAGAATAAAGGTGAAATTACCATGGAATGCAAGCTGATACGCAAATTCTTTCTACTAAGGACGGGATGAATGAATGCCTTAGCCAAACTGAGCCTCTCTCCATTCCTTACTGTAGCTTGGGTGACGCTGAACCCCAGTTGACGTTTCCCGTTCAAGTCCACATTAGTGTCACAGCCTATCTCCCTGGCTCCTGCCAATATGGCATCGATGAGAGGAGGCTTGTCAGTGAATCTTTGAACAGTGAGATAGCCCCCTGTCCCATGATATTGTGGCTAAAATAAAATTAGAAAACAGGAGAAACTAAATTAGTAGCTACTTAACGATATGCGAATACTTGGAGATGGTTACAAGCGGTGAACGTTTCACTAGTATAGTTCATTTAATTTAGTTGAAGTATTTAACGGCTTTTTTTCTGAACTTACTGATTATATCAGTACATGGCTAACTTAAATCTAGAACAAACACAACAACCAGACCCTGGCCGTTAACTCATCACCGTGAAAGGAGAAACCCATAGATCACCAATGATAATTTTTGGGCCATGCCAGGAATCGAGCCCGGAACCCTTAGCTAGGTTGACAGACATACTACCGACTGAGCTAAAGTGTTGGACAATAATATAATTATTTTATATAAACACCAACTCACAAGTTGGGTTAAAATTTTAATAAATTTAAACATGCACTGCTGTACTATGTGTAATGCTAAATTTTAATTCACAGTATATATATATATATATATATATATATATATATANTATATATATATATATACTATAATAAAATTAATGATACCTTGCTTAATTCTGACAATACATTTTATAGCAGCCCAAGAAATGTACCTCTGCCACGGTGCCAATCTGTCTGTTGTCTTCTGACTTAATAAAGTACGGCAATACGTCTTTGAAGGTCCAGCCATTCACACCAAGAGTCACCCAACGGTCGTAATCCCACGGATGTCCTCTCATGTACATCATGCCATGGAGGACGCTGGTGCCACCCATTACTTTCCCTTCACACACATCAAGCAAAAAGAATGGTTTTCCTTTCAAAAACTTAGACAAAAAGATTAAACAGAATAAATATAATTTTTTATCACTTCAATGTGTGCAGGTATGTTCTTTTCCACTAACTTACCAAGGACTGAAATATTTTTGGAAAGGCAAACACCTCTGGTTTAAAGTTCGAAAAGAAAATAACTTTTTTTTTAATTCGATGACTTTGAGTTACGGATTTTATAGCTCTGGACGTTGCTATAATGCTACTACACTAAAGAGGTATTTAACTAATAGGTAAATTGCTAGAAGAATGTGTTGCTCATGTACACCAAGAGTTCAGACTCTCACGCGTCAATGTGAATTATCTGTATGTCCTCATAAACTAGCATAAGAAATCTAATTAGGAAACTTTCATGAAAATTAGCTTTAAAGATATGGATTGCCTTTTATCTTTTTTTTTTTTGTATGATATAGTCCATGAAACGGCATTATGTTTTCACCCACAATGACTCAATTTTACAGGTGGAAAATAGTCTACTCTTCTAGCCAAAGGGAATGTTGTATCATACGTCCCAAGGAAATACGCAATATCAATGTCTTAACCCTCAAGTGTGTGGGATAAGACATTTTGTCTGTTTCATTTCATGAAACTAACTAGTAGCTCCCTTCTAATTCATGGGTCATGGGTCACCATTATTAAAAATTATTGCAAAATTAAAGAGGGTGATTTTACATTTGGACATTTAACATGTATTTTCTGTACAAATTATATCAACACTCAACGAATAACTATTTTGGCTAAGGATAATATACCTAATAAATAACAATCTACGCCCATCATAATTTCTTCGATTGTCAATAAATAGATTGCAGGGCTTTCAAATCTACCAATTACTATCTTTGTCAGTCGACATGGAAACCCAACATATATAACTATTTATTAAAAATAGCATAAATGAAAAACTGTTAGAACAAGTGAATTATTTTATGTATCTGGGCAGAATGTTTTGTAAAAATGGAAAGATAGATAGATATATGGTGAAACCAACAGACGGGTGAGCGCATCTCGGAGAGTAGTTGGATGTATGTGAACTATTGCAAAAAATGAGGGCGTATTAAAATAGCCAAATATGACAGTAAGGATGGATTAAGTACGGAGTGTTTAAAAAAAAATTACATTAACAATTTCTTGCCTACCTCGTAAGGAAAAGGCGTGATTTTGCATTTATGCATAAATAATTCGAATTCCTTCTTCTGCGAGGAATATTGATTATGTTGGAAATCTAAAATCCTCATTTAAATGGAATGTCGTAAAGCTTTTACTAATCATTGTGAAATATCACCAAAGAAATCAGGGTTATATGTTGTAGATTCTCTTCTTGCCTACTGGGCTGTCCTCATTTCCTAAAGGCCAGGCTATGTCTCTGGAGCCACATCTTTCGTTCTTCTGCGATCTTCTTCATGTCAGTATATGATGTGTATCCCATCTCACTAAATGTGTTCTTGAGATAGGACATCCTTAGACTTCCCCTAAATTTCTTCCATAACATATTGCCTTCAAAAATGTTCTTAATAAAGTTGTCATTTTTTAAAATGTGTCCCATGGAGCTTCGTTTTCCTCTTTCCTACTGTATTCAGTATTTTACTTTTCTAGTTTATTTCTTTTAGAATTTGAGCATTACTCTTTCTGGACTGTATTATATGAAAATATGGAATGGAAACCAGCTAGTATGGTTTTCAAAGATATCTTAAACGCCTTTTTCGATCCACTGTTTGAATATCAACGACACAAACATCGCTGGGTTGTTTAGTACGTGCCAAATTTCCAAAATTATTTTGGAAGTATTCGAAATCTGAATGAAGCTAAATGGGTAATAAAAAAATGGCTTAAAACTCAACACAAAATTCAAGAAAGTTACTCTCATCTTGTGCAACTCAGCTTTACAGATAGGATAGTTATCCAAGCTAGCAAGGACCCTTAAAATCATCCTGAAGATGGATTTTTATTTTGCCTACCGAACTCTTTATTGTTAAAAGGTATGGCTCATAACTATAGTTTAATGAACAATTTTTATTTAAATTATTGTTAGATGGTTGTGTATTAGAAAACATGTCTCACCTCTGGGCCAATGGCAGCAGCCACCCTTGTAGCCCAAACAAGCAGATGTTTGTGGGTCAAGCTTAAAGTCCCAATTGATGTTTGATGGGCCATGATGGTTGAGGTACATAGCAGGCACCTGGTTCTCTGTAGGCTCAGGACCACCTGCCTCGAGCAATGCCACCTGCCAGTGAGCCACTTCACTGAGCCTGGATGCCACTACGCTACCTCCAGACCCACCGCCCACCACTATAAAATCCACCTCTTCCTAAACACACATATTCAAAAACATCAAAACAAAATTCACCCATTCACACTTTTCAGTATTAGCCACGCAAATAAATATCCTTTACAGCTTGCCATACTCTTAAGTCGGAGTAGATATTAGTCTTTCACGCCTTTAAATATGTAGTTCACATATTATTCTAAAATATTTTATAGCAAAAAAAACACCATTCAAAGAGCACTAGGCCTATATTTATAATGTCAAGAAAGTCAGATAGTTAATGAATATATTTTCAGGGCTTGTTTTTTTTAATAAGTCAATTTCCCAAATATTTGCTTTAATTTTTTATTTTTGTGACTTTATACATTCCTCACTAGTCTTCCAGATCAATAATCATGGTGTATTATTTTCGTATGGTAGTTCCACGTCTCATAGATATGGTCAAACAAGCCTGAATAGCATGTGATACAGAGTAAATTATGTAATGTATTCTCAGTTTTTTTCTTAAAGGTAACAAGCTTACCTTCACCATGCCACTATCTCATAAGTAGGTTGCGGATGTCGCATATATACACACATATTCTTTTCCTTTGTTGATATTGATATACCATCTTTGCGGACATTTATTTTATGCAACATATAATAAACATACACAGTTTTATACATACATACATACATACATACATAAAGTCCGTTCATGATAGGTTTTTACCTGGATGACAGTTCGAAAATCATATGTTTAGGTTTTGGGTTGCCAACACTTGTAAAAGATCACTGTTTTGTTATAAATGTAAAGATCTTTAATTACCTGTTATATATTACATTTAAAATAGCGTAAACTTAAGTTTTTTCATACTATTTTATTTTTTTAAATCATTTCTTTTTATCCAACTCGAAATAATATTTTAAACATAATTAAAAGTACTTATTCTTCGTTTTGGAACGTTATAGATTTTGTGTAATATAGTGCACACATCAATACCTTTTAATACAGGCATCGTATTTACTTGGAAAAGAGAAAATTCTTTTCATTTTTTTTACAGTCACCATTTTGAAGCAATGTTCGTTAGAAGTTTTTATGAAAGTGGTGTGAATATTTTTTCAAAGTGGAATAAAACGATAAATAAACTTTGTGTCCGTCCTCAAATAAATATATAAATAATATTGGCCTAAATTACTGTGGTTAACCATCATATTAATGTATTACCATCTGTTTTCATTACAGTCATCCAAAATTATATATGTCAGCTGTTGGCGTAGGGATATAATAGGGACTACTTCTAGTAACATTTTGAGCTGTCATCCAGGTAAACTTAGGTCGTGAATGAATTATACATACATAAATATATACATTCATACATACATACATGCATAAATATATACATGCATACATACATACATGCTTACATACATACATATATGCATGCATAAATACATACGTGCATACATATATACATACATAAATACATACTTATATATACATATATACATAGATACATGAATACATGCATACATACACACATACATATATACATAAATACATACATACATAATCACGCCACTCCCTTACGGGGTAGGCAAGAAACTGTGCATATAGCTCAAAAAACAACTCCGTACTTAATCCATCCTCGCTAACTTTCTCCACACTTTCCTATCCATGAATACTCCCTTCAACAACATCCATACACCGAGTAATAAATGCTCTTCTATTATTAAACCTATTAATGTTTATCTCTTTTACACACATTCGTCTAACACATTTAGCCACATCTTACATGGCCTACCCCATTCCTTTTGATTCAAACACTCTACCTTCATATATTTTCTTCGTCACTCGATCCACACTCATCCTCTCAGCATGCCCAAACCAACGTAAGACACTTCTTCCACAATGACCCAGTTTTATTGTACATGTTAATGAATATTCAAGATATAAATTCATATTTTCCCAAAAATGCATTTGATTAGGTATTTAAGAGAACATTTCCTAAATTCTCAAGAAAAAATTTATCAGAGGTTTAACTCCATTTATGTTGGCTATTTACAACTGACCAGAGAAAATGATTCGGAACGGTAGTAGTGTAAAGGCCAGTGATGCTCGTTGGGTGAGCTGTCTAACGTGTACTACTATTATTGGTGATGGAATTTGAGAGAGTAGCACTGGAGACAGGAAGGAAAGGGAGAATTCTTGTGTCTGGGTGGTTTCATAATTTGAGTTTGCTGAATCCTGTATAATCCTGTTGCGTCAAGTCTGTAATCAGCACTTGTGAGATGAATGATATGCAGAATGATCTTTTATTCACACAGGTGCACTCCCGAACTTTCCATGAAACCACCACCAAGGTCGAAACGTGAGTTTTACATCCATCGGAATCTTGGGAGCTGTTCTACAAAATCAGGTAGTAGTGTGCATGGTACATCTGGGAGAGTCAAGGTAGAGAAATTTCAAAACAAATTTGAAAGGAATGCAGGCTTCAACATTTTGGAAAATCAGTCAAGTTCTTCAGGAGGTAACACAGGAAGTAACAGAGTATACCCCTATAGGGATGGCCAGCTTCAAGTAATGTTTCATTACTACGTGTATTGTAGAAAAAAGCTTTTCCAAGTACAAGAACATTTTACGCGATAACTAGAAGTAATTCACTATTGACTTGAGAAATATCTAGCTGTTTATTATAATCAGAACCAAAATATGTTGCAACTTATAACATTATTTTAATTATGAGCCTTGTATTTGTTCATGCTTATTTTTATGGTTTTTTTAATAGAGTTCTTAAGCTATAATCGTATGATAGCATACATATCTTGCCCGTTTACCACGCATATAAATCCGCAGCTTACCCACAAGCTAAGCCATAGTGAAACAAAGCTCACACTGAAATATGGCAGACTTCTGTAAAAGCGTTTGGTACAGTTATTGATTAACATATATTTGTAGTAGTTTAGTGCATTGCTGTACCATGTCTGGCAGGGCAAGATGCTGGATGGACCAAAGTGGGTCGACTAATCCCCAGCACCGATCTAGTTCTTCTTTCACATGCCGCATGAAACTTGATTGATCGGGACCTAAATTGGACCTAACACGACGCTTGGTACACTGAGACGACATGCCCTTACAGGCCCAAGCAGCCGTGGCCTGGTCATTCATGCGTCCAGTAGTCAAACACATCCATACGACGAACCACAGTTCTGTACACCTTAAACAAAAACAATTTAAGTGGCTAACATTAAGGTGGGGTCGAATGGAACGCGAATTGATGTTGGTATTCTTGAAATTTTCATAACGAAAACTCTTTTTGGAACAAATGCGTAGTTATATTGATTGAAGAGATACGTTAACCGGTCCCGTGGTGGGGGGCTTAGTGCAACTGGCTAAGAGCCCAGGGGTCACGGGTTCGATTCCCGCCTTGTACCTTAAGGAAAGATCCCAAGGGTCACCAGGGGTTATTAAATTAGGTTTAAGTTATATTTAAGACTCCCACTGGTTCACACCTCCATATTCACTATCATTACATCATCTCTTTACGGGTACGACGCGTAGACAACCTCCTATGCTGTAACCTGGACAACGTTCTGTCACCAGAGAGGCTAATAGTCTACATACAGACAACCTTCTATGTTGTAACCTGGACAACGTTCTGTCACCAGAGAGGCTAATAGTCTTCATACAGACAACCTCCTAATGTTGTACACTGGACAATGTTCTGTCACCAGAGAGGCTAATAGTCTACATAGACAACCTCCTATGTTTTACCCTAGACAATGTTCTGTCACCAGAGAGGCTAATAGTCTACATACAGACAACCTCCTATGTTGTACCCTGGGTAATGTTCTGTCACCAGAGAGGCTAATAGTCTACATACAGACA
>CABEEJ010001924.1:0-36952 GCA_901482245.1 Timema douglasi
TTGCGGTGTGGTTGTTACTTTTGTACTGGATCAATATCCAGGCAGGCTTTAGCATTATTTGTGAATAATCAGGTGTTTCGGTGGGAATCCCGGTGAAGGCCCAGCCGAATGTTTGTATTCATTTATGGAACAACACAGTTACCGTGGGGTAGTTTTTATTTTTCATTAGTGTATTTATCCAGGCATTTTTTATTATAGTAATTATAATTGGGTGTATTGGTGTAAGTCCCGGTGAAGTGCAAAATCACTATTTTTTAATATGACTATATTTTTTTAAATTCATCATTTTTAGGAAATTTGAGAAATTCACCAACATCTCCCCGATTTTTCTAGGTCAAACCAAATTCCCTGACATTTTACAGTTTTCCAGACGGGTGGAAGCCATGAACTGTGCATTGAGGAATGGAATCGGAACAGAAAATGTGATCATGCACCGTTTATGATTCATACGTTTTTTATAGGTTAAATTAAGTTATTAAAGCATATATTGGTGAAATATTAGATTGATAAAACATTTTTTTTACTTTTTTTTTAACAAGAGTGTAAACACACTGTACAATAATGTAAGGTACGTCATAGTGAAGGAAGCCAACCTGAAAAGATAGTTAGGTTAGGCCTAGAAAGGAACAAACACTAATTTTTTCATTTCTTCTTAAACTGTTACACCTCCCACTTCTTCAAACTTCCACAGTTGGACATTGTGTTTTGAATTTTCGGAAATATTTATTTTTCATATGAAGAGGTATTAATGAACAAGGATTATTTCCAAAAAATTCAAAACAATGTGAAACTGTGAAAGTGTAAAGAAGTGGGAAGTATAAAAATTTAAGAAATTAAAAGTATTTGTTCTTATCTAGGCCTAACCTAACTATCCTTTTAGCTTGGCTTCCTTCACTGTCACTTAGTGTAGAAACACTACAATAATGTAAACTGTTTTACTATACATTTCCATGCCACCAGGCAATTATTAATTTTATTTACCATTATGTATGATAATCAGTTTATGAACCATTTGTTAAACAAGAAATTAACAAAACACGAGTATCTCCTGGAATGGTTCAATTTATTCTATGAGTACACAAACACAAGAACACTGTACAAGATTAGCCATGTCACTCTTGCCAACTTGTTAAGTGTAATTTTATTGTCATTAAAATCATGAACGTTGAAACTATTTTAATTATGTTTTTATTTGAGTGTTATTATTTTAAATCATGTTTATTAAAGTGCTATTTCTAATTTTAAAACCGATATTTCCATTTCTTAACTTTTTTTCTTTATAAGTATTTACTATTTAAAAAACTGAGTGTCATTCATATTTTAAGACAATGTTTTTATATATTTTTTTAATCCTCAAATTTTAAATATGTGATATTTACATTTAAAATAAATAAATATATACTCTTAACATTTTAGAATTTTGAATATACTCGAACTTGGGGGCTTTTAGAAATACTTGATTCAAATGAAAAACTCGAGCTCGCACACCCCTACTTTTAAGGTAATTCGCCCACCGAATTACTAAGAGTTTTTTAAGTCTATTACATCCTGTCAGGGAATTTAACTTGGATGGGGCAAGCAGGGTTATCTTCTAAAAGATAGCAAGTAGCAATATCTCAGCCCATTCATGCAAAAGTTGTACAAAATTATGTTTGAGTGTAGCGTTTTTTCTCTCTCCACTGTTCTTGTTTATTGCCTGCGAAATCGTTTTGGCAGATTTAAAGGAACAAACAGTGTGTTTGAAATTTTGCTTCCTGCTTGAAAAATCAGCAATAGAAGCTTACCATATGCTTCAACAAGTTTTCAAGAAGGATGCAATTAGCCACACACTAGTTTTTAAGTTGTTTGGGTGCTTTAAACGTGGAGAAATGAGTGTTGAAAGATCATGCTCATTCTGGGCGCCCTTCATCATCTCTAAACGACAAAAATATTGAAAAATCCGCCTAAAAATCAACGAGGCTTGTTTCGCGATTGACAAAATTTCAGAACAGACAGGAGTGAGTTGGAGCTCGTGCCAGTGGATTTGCAAATGAGACGTGTTGCCGCTAAGTTTGTTTCTTAGCTGCTCACAGAATCAAAAAACCATTCATTGAATTTGAGCCAGGTCTTGAAAAATCAGATTGAAAGTGACTCAAACTTTTTGACCAAAGTCATTCCAGGTGACGAGAGTTGGTGTTATGGATATGATCCCGAAACCAAGAGTCTAGCCAGTGGAAGACCGCCAATTCCCCCCAAACAAAAAAAGCAAGACAAGGGAGGTTGAATGTTGTTAAGACAATGATCTTTGTTTTTTCCGATGTTCGTGGAATTGTGCACCGGGAATTTGTCCGCCCTGGTCAGACTGTTAATCAGCACTTTTATTTGGAAGTTTTAAGACGTTTAAGGGAGGATTTTCGAAGGGAACGCCCGGAATTCTGGTGATCAGGTGACTAGTTCCTTCACCATAATGCCCCCGCACACGCGGCCTTGTATGTGAACCACTTTTGGGCTCTCAAGGTTGGGCTATTGTTCCCCTCACTCTGTATTTGCCAGACCTAGCCCCATGTGACTTTTTTTTATATTCCCGAGAATAAAAAAAATCTAAAAGAGAAGTGTTTTGATGATGTGGAGGCTGTAAAAACAGCTTCGCAGAGGGAACTGGACGATATCAAAGTTGAAGAGTTGAAGAGTTCCAGAGGTGCTTCAAACAGTGGGAAAAAAGACTGGACAAGTGCATCGCATCTAATGGAGCGTACTTTGAAGGAGACAAAGAATTTTGTAAAAGTCTTAAACTTTTAGAGCAAATGTCCGATTTATATTGGGTTCCCCCTCGTATAGTTAGTAGGTATGATTGCCATTTTTTGTCTCGTAAGTTTTACAATAATGCAGATTGGGGTTTAACTTTTTTCTATTTAAAAGTCAGTTTTGACTGGCAGACTAGAAGAAAACATGTTATGAACTGCATATTAGATGATTATCTCTACCTAGAGACATGCAAAAGGTGAGGTTATTTTTAGGGGGAAAATGATGTTATTTTTCTCAAAAAGCAATATCATACGCTGAAAGTGATATTATTTATACAAATATGAATCAAATTAGTATTGGTTAAAAATGATAAAAAAAAATAAAAAATTTGTTCATATTGTGTATTTGACTATTTGTTAACATTTTCAGAGAAAAATTAAATATAAATACATACAAAACATTTCACGCTTAGTAATATCAAACTGGATATATCAATATTACTACCTTCAAGTCTTACAAATAGCAATAACGAAATAATCGATTATCTACTTAGAGCCAGTTTCATAGTCAAATTTAGTACGCCTCAAGTGCGGCGCTACACTAAGTACATGACGACACCCACATAAACCAGAATGGAATGGGCCAGTTTCCTATGCGAGAACAGCCCATTCCATTCGAGTTTAGGTAGGTGTCGTCTTGTACTTAGTGTAGCGCCGCACTTGAGGCGTACTAAACTTGACTATGAAACTGGCCCTAAGATTTAGATCAAATCGTCGGTTTAGAGGTTAAACTCACTAAGTAGCATTTTCAATGTTTGGAGATATGCTAAGTGAATGATGACTTTTACCTTGCAAATAATCTATCCATGTTGTATTTGATGATTTATTATTTTTTTAAATATAGATATATGTGAGTTTACACACTTAATGACTTTCTCTTCTAATAGATCTTGAAATTTTAACACAAACACATATAAACTCATTTCAAGCAAAAATGCACCTGATGAGTTTTACCTAAGCCGACGAAATAATAACTCCGAAACATGTTGTCATAAAAGACTTTACTATCAAATATGGAGAAGGGAATAAAATATCAATAAGAAATTATTTTGCCAAACATGACCGCCTGTAGCTAGGTCCATATATATAGTAATGTCCTTGCAAGGACCTACTGTAAAATCTTTTAAAGGCTGTAAACATAGTCAATCTATCAAAATTTAGGTATCATAATGTGTAAAGTAGAAATTGTGATTTTTAATGCTAACTTCAGATAAAAAAAAGTTAAGTATTCTGAAAGCACTCATTTTTCCTGTGATCCATTTTATACTGATAAAATAAGTGAAAACTTATACTATTCGTATAAACATCAGCCCAGGTATCACCAGTGTTACCGTGTTGAAAATTATATTTCATGATGTGGTATTTGCCCAATTACAAAGAAATTGTGTTATCTAGAAAGAAAAAAAGGTTAAGTTTATGTAAAAATTTGTTTTTATCACAAATGCGAATTTTTTATGTCCCAATTTTTATTAAAAGTTTATTGTAGACAAAACATTATTTAATAGATTTTAATTGATGTATCAATAGAATGTTTACTTAGATTTATTTGGTTGCAAATTATAATCTTGACAAAAAATTATTTCAAAAATAAAAGACTTAAAATTACTTCGCTGTAAAGATCTTTTATTTTACTTTGTCATTTTTTTCACAGGGTAAATTTCAAAAATTAAAGGTTTTTATTTGCATAGTACCAACAAAATGTGTTTAAACACAACTTAAATACCTTATACACATGACAACTCAGGATTTGTAAGCACATGGATAATTAACAAAAAAAATAGCTAGATTTTAAAAACTGAGAGACTAAACTAGCTTACATTAGATAATTTAGATTAAATAATTCAAAGTACAAAGTAATTAATCCATTTAAATCATATTTAAATATAATTTAGGATAACTTAACACTTAGTAACATTTCCCCCCTCTCACATTGGTAGCAAATTTAATGGTCAAAAATACTGTAAATTAAAATTTTTGAATAATTAGTATTGACTAATATAAACTATTAATTGGTTGGGTAGGGAAAGGGGGGCTCCGTCGGAGGTCCAGTCTCCCAAGGTACCTCCCACCTCAAGGGCAACATTTGTCTTTGTTATTGTAATTTAATAACTATGAGACATAATGTAAAAAAAAAAATTACAACAAATGAAGGTACAGATAAGATAGATTGAAACATAGAGGCTAACAAAATATGGCTTTTTATATGAAAAGAAGAACACTGTTTACACTTAACATTGCTGCCATTGCTCCTGAAGAATATCAATTGTTACTGCCCAGTACTCATTCCAAGGTTTCATTCTCTCTGAACTCATCTGGAGGGAATGTGAAACATGCTATGCAATTACCTAAAGAGGAAACCAAAGAGAAAAAAGGCAAAGAATGATAGGACACTTAGTTAGGAACATATGAAAGGAATGACTAACAAAAGGACAAACACAAGAAATTGAAATTGGATGTAAATATATTAACGGATATATAATATATCTCCTTTCGCTTACTGAGGTATTAAGTTATATTTGGAGAAGGTACAAAAAAGGTGGATTACATATTATACATACGAGTATATATAAAACAAATTCCTATCTAAGTATCCTATAATTCTTTACGTTTCTTCCCTCTATTAGGGATGTCCTCTTTTAAGATGTTTCTTTGTGTTTTTTACACACTTTCCTGATGAGTTCAGAGATAATGAAACCCAAGTCTTGGGAAGGGGCAGTAGCGATCAATTTCATTCACGAAGCAACCATTACCTCTTTACATAGTGGTAGCAATGTTAAGTGTGAAATGTGTCACGCTTTACATTGTTAACATATTGTGTTCACCCCGCTTTATGTGTTTCTATCTACCTTTCTTGTACCTTCTTCCAAATATAACAATAACAAATGTGAGACAAACAGTTTATATTAGATAACTTTACATTCCATAATTTGCGGTACAAAGTAATAAATCTAAGTCATATTTAAATACGATTTGGGATACCCTAACACCTAGTAAACATTTTTTATTCCCTCACACTGGTAGCATAATTAATGAACATCAAAAACTCCAAATAAATTAGAAATTTTGAATAAATAGCAGTAAATTATACAAATTAAAAATTATAACATTTTCTTTATAACTAAATAATTATAATGACAACTTGAAACCAAAAAGTCATAATTTTTGAAATATTTTGTTTCAAAAATAAAAATTTAGTAAAATGTGAATCAAACTTAAGAACTAATATGTACTACTTCTAAATGACACAAACAAAATGAAAACAAATCTAGACATTAATATTAAAGGTAAAAATTTTCTGCATTGTGGTTGACAATGTTAATATCTGAGGAATTTTTTAAAAATAAATAACCTATTAGAAGAATTCATTTTGATAATAAGAAAGGATATGGTCCGACGTTTACAAAAAGTTTTAAATTTTCACAGAGATCAGTAAAGTTAGAGTGGGCAAATTTCAAGGGTTTACCTGCAGCTGCAGGATGGTCCTCCCCCAGCTAACAATTGAGCAATGCCTCAAGAAGCCAAGCTATTTAAGAGCTTTTGTAGTAACTGGAGGAAATTTACCTTTATTATGAGCTGTGTCTAGCAATAGACATGGTGGAATATACCTCTAGCAAACATAGCAAGAAATAGCAAAAGGCAAATGAGGTACATACAATTTTGAAAAGTCAGGATAAAGATAGTGAACGTTAGCAATAACTCAAGTGAAGAGTCTAATACAAACAAATGTTTTCATATTATAATAGAAAGCCGATGCTTATAACATAATAAAGAATCTATTTCTAAAATAACCAAATTTTATTTTCAATTGCTCATCTTATTTTCCAGAAAAGCAGTCAATCAGGATGACTTAAAACCATTACAAGCCAAATTGCTGCTCAAAATGGACCTTATTAAAGTCCTCCACTAGGTAAGAGAATAATTATGGGTGTGTGAAGCCTCTAAAACTACATAATCTCACTATAATTAGAAAAAACAATTTAGATTCACCAGTAAATGAAGCTTCGTCAAAAAGAATATCGCCAGTTAAAATTGTGTTCAATTATTAACATTCTGTAAGAGCTGTTGAAAATTGGTTATCACATGCAAAAAAAAAAATATTAATTGAATGTTGTGATAATTTTAGTGTATTAGTCTTAGAATTAAGCAAAGTTTAGTATTTTTACAAGCCTAAAACAATTAACAAAAAATATTCAAACTTCGATTCAGGTTTGGGAATAATTCGTATGATTGATTCTAGTTTGCTTCGAAATTAAAAAGTTAACTTCGCGTGACCCTAGAAAATATGTTATTATTTCAATTATATTGTGAACATAAAGTAGGTGTAGTTGTTTGTATGCAAATTAAGGCTAATTAAGTCTTTGGGATGATATTGATGCTGAGCTTGGGTGTTGGAATTGCTTGTGCATATACTATAATTGTATTAAGAATTTGAATGTTTAATATTGGTTATTAAGTGTTGGCCAGTATACTGTGGTTACATTGAAGCACTGCCAATGGATTGTTGTTCTGAATATAAGAAATATTTTTTTAGATCTTGAGCTCAACTTACATCAAATAAATTATAAATTTAAATGTAATAGTTTAGGACAAAATATGAAAAGACCAGAGTAACACACTTCCTGCAGCATGCATTTAACACAGATAAAAAGATTATATAATCAAATTAAATTCAATATTAAAACACATGCAGAAAGTAATAATACCACAAAAATATCTTCAATAAATGTACAATTGTGCTTAAAGTATTAAAAACTGTATCAATTTAGTTTTTATATTCTAAAAATAGGCATTAATCTCAACTACACATATACTAAACCTCATATACACATTTTCACAAAATTCAACCATGCATACAAAAATGTATGTAGACACCTGCGATAAATCATGTACAGCTCTGAAAGTATGCCATGGGACATGTGCACACATTCATACATGCAAAGAAAATTTACACTTGACAGAATTAGTAAGATATCAGAAATGATAAACTTCAGTTCTACTTGAGTTATGTTACATTTAAAATAATTGGACAATTATAACAATTTCATGTATTTCCATTAAACACATCTTCTATATAAGTAAAAGGGATTCAATCACATTCATGTTATGACAACCAGGTACAAAATCGGATATCCCTATATTGTCGACAACAAATTTTAGTCTCTTAAATTAAGTTATTAGTATGGTTTATCATTTAAAGATAAAATGAGCATAAAAATAATTATATAGAGCTCAAATTAAATCACAACCATGACAAAACCAAAAGGTTATGTTGATCCATTAATCACTAGACAAAGATAATAATGCATATAATATTCAAATATTTTACAGTTAAAAAAGTTTAAGTAATATTGACAATTTCAATTAATATCTCCCCTATTGAAAATATGTTCCAGTGATTAATTAGTGAAAATAAGCTATAATTTAATCATGTTAATCGTTAATATTTAGATTATTTTAAACATGATTTAAGTTTATATATTCCAAATAAAGATTTAAAAAAGATATATTTAGCCATGAATTGTTCAAATTGGATGCAAATAAAATTTAGAAATATATTAGACTATTTTAGGTTATGTGGTATAGAGCACTAGGCTAAATGATGGTTTAAATTAGGAGGGATAGCCAGCACACTTACCTAGGTGATACTGGAGTAGAAATTGTATATATATATATAACACTAAAAAACACAAACACATTTTCAAGGACAAGCTTTCACTGTCACAGACAGCTTCATCAGGTCAGGAGAGTAGACAGTCTACTCTCCTGACCTGATGAAGCTGTCTGTGACAGTGAAAGCTTGTCCTTGAAAATGTGTTTATGTGTTTTTTAGTGTTATATCTAAACAATTTCTACTCCAGTATCACCTAGGTAAGTGTGCTGGCTATCCCTCCTAATTTAAACCATCATTTAGCCTAGTGCTCTATACCACATAACCTCAATTTATATATTATTTTCCTCCTTTCCCTCCTGTCATTATTTGGCTTTCTCAATTCACTCCTTTTTTGTTATTTTCAACACTATTATAACCTTCCTGTCTGCTATTCTTTCTCTTGTGTCAACAATGTCTAATATATTTTTACTTCATCAAATCAAATCCATTAGACTATTTTAAATATTGTATGTAAGTGTTTAAACAGAAATTATAAATATAGATACATACAGTTATGAAAGAAGCAGCAGAAATAGTGTGATGAATTTGAAGCTCAAGGCATTATTGCAATGTCATGTTAAGTATTAAATTACATATAAATAGATTTGAAAAATGCATTATGAGCCAATACCACACAAAACTCAAGACAAAAATTAAGCTGCCCATTCATAGCAGAGAAACCTCCTGTGCCTTAGTCATTTATACAAAACTTAAAACATAATTTTGTTATAATTCAAACATTTTTATGACTAATTTTAAAATTATTTCATATTCAGAATCATCAAATAAGTCAAAATGTCCTAGAGACATTAAACATCAATTAGACGTCATTAAAAGAGGTGACTAGTAAGTCCAAAAATATGTATTTTTTTACTACAAATTTAATAAAAATTAAATGTTGCTTCTATCGAATGAAAATTAAACTATACATATTTATAAACTCTGTGGGGAAAATGTTTGGGAGTAAAACACACAACAGAAAACTTATGTCTAAAGGGATGTGCGAAGCTTCAAAACCAATATAATCTTTGACTTTTTTTTCCACAAAAATTTGTCTTTAACCATTACAAAGCTTTGCCATAAAAAATATTGACAAGTAAAATACTCAAATTTATGGTCAATTATTGCCATTCTGAGCTATTGTATGTATTGCAACCCAATATTCATATTAAAAAATATTAAGTAAATAAATTGTGAATACAACAAAATATTACAAACAATAAGCAAATCAACTAATTCCCAAGAGATTTTAGTGCATAAAGTTATATAAATAACTACATCATATTCTATTTTCTACACTAAAATAACTAACAGAATATCTTCCAGCTTCAATCCGGCTTCGAGAATATTTATGATTAGAGTTCGCTTCGAATTGATACAGGACTTCGCACACCCCTATATATTTTACTTTTTAAGTTTGGATAAACATGATAATTAACCCAAAGAAGGAAAGTCATGTTCATCATCCACCTTTGGAGCACTCTGTCTAGTGGCACGATTCTGGTAAGGTTCACGCTCTGGACGATCCATTCTATCTCGATCACGAACCTTAAAATGATATAAAAATGTTGATAATATATCAACTTGAATGTGTATACAATGATGCTCCTTTGAGGAAAAATCACCTTTCTTAAAACCAATAAATAACCCTATTGATAAAAGAAAACTATTATTTAAATATTTTACTGTGAATATATAATGTATCTTTATAAGGGAAACCTCTTTTCACTTTATGAGGTAATTTTACTATATTTGGAAGAAGGTATAGGAAAGGTGGATAGAAACATATAAAAGGGACGAAACAATATGGCTATATTGTATAGTTAAATATTCTACAAGGATTGTTGAACATTGAATGTAATAGAGACAAGGAAAGTGTAGGCCATGGGAATGAAGTTTGTGAGGAGCATGTTAGCTGTCACGAGGAGAAACATGATTATGAATGAAATTATTCATCAAAGAGTAGGAGCAGTGAGTACATGAGATGATAGAGGAAGCAAGACTGAGATGGTATGGCCATGTAATGAGGATGGAAAAAGAGAAGATGCCAAAGAAAATGTTAATATAGCTCTATAAAGAAAACCTCTTTTCGCTTTATGAGGTAATTGTATTATATTTGGAAGAAGGTATAGGAAAGGTGGATAGAAACATATAAAAGGGGGACGAACACAATATGGCCTGTACAATAAAAAGAACAACACAGTTCACACTTTACACTGCTGCCAATGGACAAAAAGGTAATGGTTGCCTCTTAAAGAAAATTAATCGTCCCCGCCCAATCCCCCGACCCAGGTTTCATTCTATCGGAACTCATCAGGGAGGAGTGTGAAACGCGCAACGCAACTTCCTAAAAGAGAAAACCATAAAAACACAAAAGGGGAGAAAAAGGAAGATGGTTAATGTTAAGATATGAAGTATCTAGGTAAAAGACCACAAGTCAAAGAAAGAGATGGGAGAGGCTGATAAGAGAAAGTGCTCAAGTGAGAGAATCCTATGACACTTGTATAAATAGAAGGTGGAAGAAGGAAATACCATCCAAGAAATACTTCAGTAATTCTTCAGCAATGCTTCTATCGAAAAACACAATGTTTGAGTAACGACTTGTCCCAGAATCTAATTACATGCCTATGTGTCCTCTTCGAATAGCTTTATTAAAAGTTTCATCAAAACAAATTACAAAGTTGTTACAGGATTTTAAGCGGTATTGGTAGAAGAAACTACAAAAAACCACCAACACTAAGAAAATAATAATAATATTTAGCACCGCGTCTTACTACCCGTTCGGGTTATACGCTAACTAAGAAAATAGCAGTTACATTTAAAATTGTGTGTGAAGAAGAGAAATGAGAAGGAAAGTATGTGAACAAATTAAAAAGAAAAGTTCAAAAGTTTCTCTATCGAGGTGCCCGACCTGACGGCTTCAATCTTAACAATAAATACAATAAGCTCTGTCTCATGTTATCATTTATCAATAGGTTTGAAAATATATATAGTGTAGAAAATTTTTTTGTTACATGTGTGTTAATTACTAGGGATCTGTGAGTGTTAAGATTTTTAAGCTGAGCCTGAGATAAATACTTGAGCTCTGTTTCAGATCGATAGATTTATAGACTCGCAATTTCAAACTTTTTGAAAAAAAGTTGTTTCTTTGCCTGGCATTGAAGTCTGCCAATTACACACACAAAAATAAAAACTAAGTTAAAGAGACAAACTAATTATAGTTAAATTATAATAATCGGTCATAATTAGGAAGAATTGCCAGCAAAAATACCTTAGTAATACAAACAGTAAAAGCTTGTCTTGAAAGATGTTTGTTTTTCAGTGTTCTATCTAGACAATTTCTACTCCAGTGTAACAAAGAAAAGCGTGTTTTTAAGTTCTAAGAAAGGTTTGTGTTGTTTTCAGCATTCTATTAAACAATTTCAACTTCAGTACCACTAGGGTAAGTATGCTGTCATATTTTTTTTCAACTCCTATTAAATATTCAGGTAAAAATTTGTATTAATAGTATGTTGACACACCTGAGAAAAAATATAATTTAAAATTTCCTTTCTATATTGAAATCGAAATTTTTTTTCGTGCCCCGTCTTACTACCCAATCGGGTTATACACTCGCATAATAATTTCACTAATGGGTTAGGGATGAGAATGGTTGAATTTATAGAAAGTGTACGTGCATTTGTATGGAGTGGAAAACCGCTTAGGAAAAAAACCCTCAATAAACCCGACCGGGATTGAGTCCTGATCACCCAGTCATTGGCAGTCTAGTCTACTGTGAAAATAGCGCCTTAGACCATGCGATCATCAAAGCTGTTTTTTTTTACAATTATTTATCAAAATCCAAAATATTGTAGTTTCTGTATAAATACTTTTTAAAACTACAATTCAAGGACTTTCAGTAGATGTACAAGTGAAATTAGTAAACTGTTGTGTTTCACCAAACGACAATCTTGAAGCCTGAATTCTAAATTTGATTTATTTTAAAACAATATTTTTACCATAGGCAAATAAATTCAAATGTATGTGGTAACATAATAGTTTGGGTAAACATACATAAGGGGGGAAAGAAATAATATAAAATAAACAAATTAATTGGTAAAAATGGAGGTTCTGTTCAAAAAGTGGCATGTGTTTAAACTAAAGTTATGTTTTATCTAATTTTATAGTAAAATTAATGTATACACTTTTGAAAATCATTCATATTAACAGCTGTATTCAAGAAACACTTACTACATTGGTCTGCCTGGTTTCCCCTCCTGAAATTGCCCCACGCAGTCCTGGAGTAATGTTGCCACGTGTAGGTCCCACACCACCACCTCGAGAACCTCCTCCACCACCAGCTCGCGGTCCGCCTCTGCCGCGGCTCCTGGTGCCACGACGGGTGTCAGCAAAGTGAATGTCTATGTCCAATAGATGTTTTTGCCGACCAACACGTTGTGGATAATCTGATGCATCATATTCCTAAACAAATATGATCTTGATTTGATGTTACATAAAAAATTAACTCTAACATGTATTTTAAAATAAACTATTAACATTTTATAATTATTAATTAATATTTGATTACCATTAATTTTGGTTAAAATTAGACTTGTTTATCATGGCAATTTAAAAGATTTTAATTATGATCAATTAATGTTTTCAGGAGTGGCACTCAATATAGAAGCACACTCAGCAAGCCTAATTTTAGAAAAATCTGAACACAACTGGGAGTTTATTGCATCAATGAGTGCATGCTTCATGGAGATTTATCATAAGAAGCATATGACTTTCAGTTAAAAAATCAAATACTTTTTTAATAGACCATCTCTAGGTTGACCTCCTATCTCTACATTCTAGTAAATATCAAATTTGACACTTTTCTTGAATTTTTTTAGTTGATTTTGGGGTTGATAGTGAGGGATGTAGCTTGTGTCTAATATTGATCAAGAGAGAGTATGTCTGTGTAATGAGAAAAATAAAAAAGCAATCTATTCACTGAATATTGTATAGCATGGTGGCTACAAACAAGGAAAATATGGAAAAGTCAGGGAATTTAACTAAAAATAAGGAAAGTCAGGAAATTAAAAAATGTCTAAACTATCACATTAATTTCGCAAACACTAAAACAAAAGTTAATAATATCCATATAAAATAATATTTTAATTTTTAGATAACTGATAAAACCATTTATGTTTAGTAGATACAAACATTTTTTTTAATATGTGATCAATAATAACAAAAGTCATCACCCACCATGAAAAATGGAAAAATGTTGCCTGAAAACCTAGGGAATTTTGTAGAACATGTTTTTCACCCCCCTGCATAGGCCTAATTGATTATTAAGATAACTAGCAAGAAGGCCTAGGGAAAGTTTTGGGGGTTCAACCCCCCCCCCCAAAAAAAATAAAAATAATACTACTTTTTTTTTGCAGCTTACAAAACAAGAGCATATTAGTATATAGCTTGTTGCCAACATTCTAATGTTAAAGTAAATTTAAAAAAATAGTTTGTGACATGTTCATTAGTCGGAGAACAAAGCTGGGTAGACTAAAACAAAATATTAACAAAGGAAATGGGAACTAATAGTGGATGTGGAGTGTCTTTTTTTAAGATAAGGAAACAACAAAAAATTTCACCTTTAACTATTTGAACTATCCGACAATGTCACAAATGAGTCTCCAAAGAAAGAATAATCGGAAGGCGGGAATAGAATAAGTAAAGGGAAGGAGGTGAGGGATAGGATAAGGGGTCCAGCTTTCAACCCCCCAACTGGATGCAGTTTTCAAAAAAAATAAAATGACAGTTTGAAGGAAGTTGGTGTGTGATAAATCTGTAGAAATTGAATATGTCCACTCCAGAGTGAATGAATAAATTTCAAAATGTGTGCATTTTAACTAAGTTTAAATGCTACTAAATTTAAAGAATTATGTGGATAGCTAGAAATTAATGCATCATAAAATGACCAATGTTAACTTAGTTTTAGAAGAGTAGAATCAAGGTTTTGTATTCCGAAGCAGGTTAGATTGAGGCAAAGTTTTAGTGTTGAAATTTTAACAGTATAATAATATTATTATTAGCAGCACCATGTCTTACCACCCATTCAGGTTATACGCACTTACGCTAATGTGTAATGGTAGGGTAATAGTGAGATGAAATGGAGGACCTACAGTTTAACGTGGAATCTGAACCATGGTGGAGCAGTATATTCATTTAAAATTAGATCAAAGATGTGGTATACAACAGACACACAGCCAAAGTGGTGTTTCTCTGCACTCCTTGAGGCAGGTTAATAGAGGTGAGTGAAGAGGATTACTCAATGAATCAAACATCAAAACTTTGAACAAATACTGAATAGTACAAATCGAATAGTAGATTTTTAATAAAAATAATTTAAATTTGTAGATTCCTATTGAAAATGTGATTTTGTATTTAAGTATATGAAATGCAAAAAAAAAAAAAAATACTTTAAACATTGTTATTTGAGCTTGTATCAATAAAAAAAAGACTGAACTAAAACGAAATTTCAGGAAATTGAGAGGAACTTTAGATCCAGTTTTATAGACAGTGGGTTTCACCTAAATTAATTTTTTTTTAATTCAATGGATATGTTTTTGAAAGATATTTGAATTTAAAAATTGCATGGAAAATGTTTAAGTGGACAGTGTATAATTCAATGGATATGTTTTTGAAAGATATTTGAATTTAAAAATTGCATGGAAAATGTTTAAGTGGACAGTGTATCCTACATTTCTTTGGATTAAAACATTATTATTATTATTATTATTATTATTAGAAAGGGTAAAATAATTGGGGAGTTAATAAACAAGGCGAATTAATAAACAAGGTCATATTTTAATTCTTTCATCATTTCTATTATTTCAAAGTGTGGTTCTTATTTTCTTATATGCTAGGCCTACTTTTGTTTGTGTGTTGAATAGTACTCAACCCTAAGTTTTATTGGATCCTAAACAATTACACTGCCAACTAGGCAGCACTAAAAAGGCTTACTAGGTAAATTAGGAGTGTGGTAGTTTCCTGTTGCTTTCCTCACTGAGCCAGAAGGTGCTACTGGACATCAGTTTGCCAATCTCCCAAAATGCAAACACCAAGCGTCACCTTCACTCCATTCATCACAGGGACTGGCTGTATACTGAATGTTATCACTAGTCTCGCTCATACCTCTCCCACTCATATCATACAACAATAAAATTATTAAAATAACACAACAGTAGTGAATGATAGAATTAGTTCTTCACCCCTTTAAGTGTTATTTAGGCTTGCCAAACCCCTTAAATATTCTCAAGGCTTGACCCTCTTAAACTTATCTAGGTTTGACACCCCTTAAATGTTTTCAGGGTTTGAATTCTTTTAAATGTTTTCTAGGCTTGGCAACCCTAGACTTTTAAGGTTTAAAACCTTTAAAATGGTATCTTGGTTTGATACCCCTTAAATTCTCTCTAGGCTTGACTCCCTTGTATATGTTCTAGGTTTGAAACCTTTTAAATGGTATCAAGGTTTGACACCCCTTAAATATTCTCTAGATTTGAAACACCCTAAATGTTCTTAAGACTTGACACCGCTTTTAATCTCTATTCTGTCTGGGTCACCTCCCTGTCCGACTAACAAGCAACAAGACTCGATACAGCTATTCGCTCTTACTATTCGTAGGGTCTATTCAGAGTTTCGAATATTTGCACACCCCTACAGTTTAAGTCCTTGAGCACTGGGGAGTGTTAGTTACAGTTCTTAGTGATATAAATTATTCTAAAAATTTTCGTTGTAAAGAAGTGGTGGTCCAAACAAATTAATTTAGGTACCAGTGATCAACCCTCCCCCTATTTTAATGAACAAACCTTTTCAGAAAAGAAACTAGTCAATGGTATTTGAAGATTATTTGCAATTTGATAATTTGCAAAAATCCACTTGAACAAAAAAAGAAGCATTGTATTTTAAGTTGTCTTTGGAGTCTGTGTAGGCTCATTTGAGGGGATTGGTTTATATAAGTCATTCACGAGCTAAGTTTACCTGGATGACAGCTCAAAATGTTACTAGAAGTAATCCCTAATATATCACTACGCCAACAGCTGACATCTATCACTTTGGATGACTGTAATGAAAACAGATGATAATATATTAATGTGATAGTTAACCACAGTAATTTAGGCCAATATTATTTAGATATTTATTTGAGGTCGGACACAAAGTTTATTTATAGTTTTATTCCACTTAAAAAAATATTAACACCACTTTCAAAAAAACTTCTAACAAACATAGCTTCAAAATGGCCACTGACGAATTTATTATTATTATTAGCACCGCGTCGTACTACCCGTTCGGGTTATACGCACTTACACTAATGTGTAATGGTAGGGTGATTGTGAAATGAAATGAAGGACCTACAGTTTAACGTGGAATCCGAAGCACGGTGGAGGCCTGGCATTCCCCACATTCACAAGATGTCTTGTCAGAGGTGAAGGAAGGGTTTGGTAATCAGATAAATCTTTGCCGCGACCGAGGATTGAACCCCGGCCGCCAGCACAGAAGTCTGACACCTTACCCCTAGACCACCAGGCCACCTACTGACGAATTTAAACCATATGATTTAACATAACGGTAAACAAGTTTTTTTGCAATGATGCAGACATGCAGTTGGTGAAAATATTTTATTCAGTTAAATATTTCAAAATACGATAAAATAATGATAAAATCATTTATTCTATGTAAAAAAAAGAGAAGAATTTTCTCTTTTGCAAGTAAATATGATGCCTGTATTAAAAGGTATTGATGTGTGCACTATATTAAACATAATCAACAACGTTCCAAAACGAAAAATAAGTACTTTATGTTGATCATTATGTTTAAAATATTGTTTCGAGTTGGATAAAAAGAAATTATTTAAAAAAAAATCAAAAATTATGAAAAAACTTAAGTTTACATTATTTTAAATGTAATATATAACAGGTAATTAAAGATATTTACATTTATAACAAAACTGTGATCTTTTAAAAGTGTTGGCAACCTAAAACCTAAACATATGATATTCGAATTGTAATCCAGGTAAACACCTATCATGAGCGAAATATAGGAAGGGGGTGGGGCTGCTACCTGAAATTAGCTTTGTGAAAATTTGTTTTATGATACTAAAAGGGATTTTTTCTATATTCTTTAGACATCTCGTAGCGATACTATTTGGAACTTCGTGCAACAATGTTGTGGTCATTTGAGAGTTAAGCTCTCCCAATGAGGTCAGCCATTTTAACATGGAGGCTGTGGGTCTGGTATATATTTTGTCTGTGATCTGGGCACATTCTTGTGCCACTGTTGGTAGTCTTGTTTGTCACCATTAAGTATTTGACATTTTCTGTTGTGTATCCTTTTATGTTAAAGTTCATTATAATTTTAGTTTATAAAGTGTTTCATTCTGGATAAATTGTGATGTTCATTCAGCGGTCCATAAACCTGCGGTGGCATATTTTCAGTAGTTGTTGATATGGAGTAGGCATGTTTAGATAGAGATAGTTTTGAAAGCGATGGAGAAGGCTGGAGTGGAGAGATGAGTTGTAATGAGAGTAAGGAGTATGTATTACGATGATATGAGTTGTGTTAAGACGAAAAAGAGATAAAGTGGTGCCAAATTTTAAAGAAATGGGTAAAGCAGGGGATAGCTCTCTCAAGATTATTTGTAATGTGTGGAAAGAGAAGATGGAAGCATTTTACAAAACTGATATGAACTAAGGCTGAAAATAGTTGATTATTATGTCTGTATTGGTTACAATAATTACAATAATGTAAAACTAAAGTGAGTGAACAAATTAATTCAAAGCTTTTAAGTTCCTGTAAAAGATTTGAGTGAAAAAATAATATAATTTATAAATGATTTTGCTTACACATATTCTTAATTGTAATGACATCCAAAATGTTAAAAACATAAATTTCAAAATGTCATGGTTAAGAAGGAGGGAGGAGAATTAAAACCATTGGTTCCAAGGATATAATTATTTTAGTTTTTAGAATTTACTGCTCTCATTTAATAAAGCTGTGGAGCTAAACTCAAAAAAATTATCCTTTGATGTACCCCTTGTATAGTAATTAGTGAAGAGGCTGTCTTAGGGCCAGTTTCATAGTCAAATTTAGTACGCCTCAAGTGCGGCGCTACACTAAATATAAGATGACACCTACCTAAACCAGAACGGAATGGGCCAGTTTCCTATGTGAGACCGGCCCATTCCATTCTGGTTTAGGTAGGTGTCGTCATGTACTTAGTGTAGCGCCGCACTTGAGGCGTACTAAATTTGACTATGAAACTGGCCCTTAGTCCCTAAAGATTATTTTAAAAAATAGAGACAATTTTAAAATATACGAAACATTTAATTCACCACTAAGTAGCGTACATCTTCTTCATCCTCCTCCTCTTCTCCCTCTTTTTTCTTATTCAGTGCATACATCTTTTTCCATTGGCTAAGATCCTCCCCTTCACCAGCTTTTCGCAAATTGAAAGTGGGTTTCTGTCGATTTCCTCGCAAAGCTTTGTACTCATCGAGGGTTAGTTCTTTAGGTTCCTCTTCTGTATGTTGAGCAGCTTCCAGGTCAACGTCATTAACTCCTGTCTCAGCTTCCCTGAAAAATACATAATGCTTATATTTTTTGTCTGAGATAATCAACTACTTTGTCGATCATATCAATGCTGAATATTTGTTGCCGTTTACCAATGACCATCATTTGGTTTATTTTATTTTAAATGCAGTAATGATAATTAAATACAAGTGTTCAATTAATTTTTATTTTGTTCAATATGGTTGGTTTGCCTATACAAGTTTAGACGAAAACTTTAGATTTAAATAAAATATAATTCACTTTACTAATGGCCTTATCACATTTAAAAATAATTATTTAAGTTAAATTATGCTCCTTTTCTCATAGTTAAGTTTGAACTAGTTTTATGTAGGAATTTTATTTTGAAATATATGGATAGAATAGCATGGCAAATATATTTTTTACTTCCCTTGAATTCCTCCCCATTTTAGTTTTCCTTAAAGCTCCTCCAGTTTTGGCTTCCCTTGAATATTCCTTCCATGGTTCAGACAACTGTTTGCTCATTTACCTCTCAAAGATAAACGACCTCCCTCTGTCATACGTCTTCTCTCTTACTTGCTGGCCTTTCTATTTGCAACACAGCCCCCTCCCCCTCCTCCCTCACTGCTCCCATCCTCTTGTTATTGACAGAAGTAACTGTTTAATTAGAGTACACTAGCAGTCCTCTTAGCAACAAAACAAAGGACAAAACTGCCAAGAGATTAACAATAATGAGTTGATAGTAATTGCTGTGTGGTTAAATCTGATAAACGGCCCAGCCCTAAAACATTTTTATACAAAAATCACTCAATGTACAATTCTATTAATGAAAAATTCAATAGGATCCGTCCACATGAAGTGATCCAGAAAAAAAAAATTAAATGGTTGCTTGACTATTTAAAAAAAAAAAATATTTTGGAAGTTCAACATTCCTATTATTTTATTTTTATTATTTTTGGTGTTTTCATAGCAGCCACATATGTTTTTTTACCAGGTGCTACATTTTTTGCATTTTGAGGATTTACAGAAACGTAAAAATCTCAGCCCCAGTTGGTTGAATCAACATGAGTGAAAGAACATTTCGTTCAGAAAATAAAGGGTTACAAATTTGTTTATGTAGAATTTTAACAGTTTTCAGGGGGAAATATTTTCATAGAAGGAAAAAGTCAACAAATTACATGTTTTTACAGGCATACATTAACTACTTGTCCTCACACACCAAGTTTCATTCCCGAGAGTTGCTCCCATTTTGTTTTAAAAGATTTCAAATTTTTGTAAATTTAAAAAAATTGCGATTTTCAGAGATTCTCAGGTGGGGCACGAGATAAAACTCTGAACCTTTGTTCCATAATAGTACTATATGATAGTATTATACACAAAAATTTGGAGTTTGAGAATTGACTACAAGCCGAGATAATCTAATCTAAGGACACAATGAGAAGAAAAACTCGTGTTTCAATGAATGTAAGTGTATAGTATTTAAATCAATTACTATGTTATTACATTGTATGCGCATATAAACAAAAATTATATTACTGTTAAGGTTACAGAATTATATTAAACATTCTAATGGATAAATTACAGAACAAACATTATTATTATTATTATTAGCACCGCGTCTTACTACCCGTTCGGGTTATACACACTTACGCTAATGTGTAATGGTAGGGTGATTGTGAGATGAAATGAAGGACCTACAGTTTAACGTGGAATCCGAACCACGATGGAGACCTGGCATTCCTCACATTCACAAGATGTCTTGTCAGAGGTGAATACAGAACAAACAAAAACAATTAAACTTAAAGTATGAGTCAGAGGTTGTTTGTTTTAGAAACAATAGACTAAATAGGAACATGAGTCTGAGGTTGTTATAAATAGAAACTTGCCCAATTGACAGACCTGTTGAGAAATTCTGAGTGAAATTATCAGAGCAGTGAGAGAGGACTACAGGTTGTTTATATGTGCTTCATATATTTTTTAGTCAATATTATAATGTATTAATATATAAATGTGTGTAAATTTTAACTAATCACTAATTATGAAATAGAAATGTATAATATTTATTTACTTGTTTTATTCTAATTTTTGTCATACTGGAATACAAGATTTTGCCCTAATATTTTAGTAAATATTATAATATAATTGCCAGAATCTTGGTCAAGGAAAAAGTAAGTTCTGAATTTGAAGTTTCTGAACTATTATTATTATTATTACTATTAGCACCGCTTCTTACTACTGGTTTAGGTCATACGCACTTACGCTAATGTGTAATGGCAGGGTGATTGTGAGAGGAAATGGAGGACCTACAGTTTAACGTGGGATCTGCACCATGATGGAGGCCTGGTACTCCCCAAATTCACAAGTTGTGATTAATACATGTCTTGTCAGGTGAAGGAAGGGTTTGGCAATCAGATAAATCTGTGCCGGGACAAACTTTTAGTAAAAGTGACTATCTTTCTAAGGCCCACAGAATATTGCTAAACCTAGGTAAAAGATATTGTGGAAAAACTATTAATGAAGACACAGTAAGGAAGGTTGTAGATTTTATACCAATAGAGAAGACAGTAAGGAAGGTTGTAGATTTTATACCAATAGAGAAGACAGTAAGGAAGGTTGTAGATTTTATACCAATAGAGAAGACACAGTAAGGAAGGTTGTAGATTTTATACCAATAGATAAAACACAGTAAGGAAGGTTGTAGATTTTATACCAATAGAGAAGACACAGTAAGGAAGGTTGTAGATTTTATACCAATAGAGAAGACACCAGAAGGTTGTAGATTTTATACCAATAGAGAAGACACCAGAAGGTTGTAGATTTTTAAACCAATAGAGAAGACACCAGGATTCTTCCTGGAAAACAAGATTGTGTATCTGTCCGAACTGATGGGGTTCAAGCACACAAACAGAAACAGAAACAGTTATTACTTTGGTACCTGAATGAAATGTGTTTACTAATTAGGGAAGCCCACCCAGAATGTAAAGTTGGACGCTCAAAATTCTGTGAGTTTAGGCCTAAATGGTGCATCAGGGACACACTGCGTGTGTTGTACAACCAAAATATTAATATTAAATTGATAAGAGATGGTGCAAAATTAAATGTAGACTACAAAAATCATTTTGTGATGCTAGTCTGTGACCTAAACCGTTCTGTGTGCAGGCTAGAATATTTCCTATTGAAAGTGCTGTTCCAAGAACAAGACACACAAGAAAATCCTGACAACATAAGTTACAAACAGTGTGTCACAACTGGTCATGTCAAAATAGTTTGTCATAAAACCAAGATAAGTTTTTTGAATGCCTAGCAGAAAAACTAAAATCTCTAAAGAAACACCACTATGTATCTAAAGTACAGTCAAGTTAGCTTAAGGACAAGAAAAAGAACGTGTTGGAAAGAATGCATTGGTTTGGCTGATTTTTCTGAAAACTTTTCTTTTTTAGTTCAAGACAAAACACAAAGTTTTCAATGGGTGAACAAACAAACCACTGTTCACCCCCGCCCTTTTTTTTACAATATAAAGAAAGTAATCAAAGTGAATTGAAGAGCAAAAGTTTTTGTGTCTCAGTGATCACCTTAAGAACACCATCACAACCCATGTGTTCCAAAAGCATTTGATTAATGACATCAAGACTAATGCCCCATCAGTGACAAAGATCTTATATTTCAGCAACGGATCTTATAGTCAGTACAAAAATAGGAACTTTCTTAATCCACGTCACCATGACTAAGACTGTGGGCCTTCAAGCAGAGTGGCACTTTTTTTGCTACCAGCCATGGGGAAAATGCTTGTGATGGGGTAGGAGGGACTACAAAAAGAGCAAAAAGAGAAGTGACCAAGATGGGCCTTCATTTGACAAATGACAATCAAATATTGACTCCATAGGATATGTTTAAATTTTGTGATAAAAAACCTTTTTGGCATTAAGTATATCAATGTTGCAAGTGAAGTAATCAAAAATTGAGTTGAAATGGAAAAGTGTTTTGAAAAATGATTGCCAATCCTTAAAACTCTGTCATACCATAGATTAGGGGTGTATGAAGCTTCGAAACTTTGACTTCGCTTCGAAACAAACATCGGCTTCTACTTCGCCTCGAAACAAACATCGGCTTCTACTTCGCCTCGAAACAAACATCGGCTTCTACTTCGCTTCAAAACAAATTCCGGCTTTGAAGCTTCGCCAATAAAATTATTGACAGTTTAAATACTCCATTTATTTTCAATTATAGCCATTCTGAGCTGTTTTATGCATTACAAATTAATATTCATATGGAAAAGACCCCTAAGTAATTGAATTGTAAGCTGCGATAATATAGTGATTTCTCAGATTAGCATGAAATATTACAAACAATGGTGTAATAGAATATCCTACAACTAATTTTACTCCATTAAGTTAGATAAATAACCACAAAATAAAGTTTTTTCAAGCATAAGAAGAATAAAATATTCGAAGTTTGATTCAGCTTCGAGAATATTTCATATATTCGATTCGAGTTCGCTTCGAATTTAAAAAGTGGACTTCACACACCACTACCATAGATATAATCCTATAAATGACACAACTGAAAGATGCCACCACACTCAATTTTACAAGCTTAACTTCTTTCAAGACTTCAAGAGATGACAAAACCTGGGTACCTGTGGAGAGAATTTTAAGAAATATCACGTCAATGGGAACTTTCAACTGTGAATGGTTGTAAGCACATCAACCCTAAATTGTGCAAAGAAATCTCCGAATGCCAAATACCAAACTAAGTTTGTTAATAAGGTAACCATTTATAATTTTATTTTAGGTAGAATATTGTCTGTTCATTATTTCGGCTTGTAGACAATTCACAAACTCCAAATCTTTTGTGTATAATACTGTCATTTAGTACTATGGAGAAAAAAAACTAAGATTCTAGGCTTTAAACTTCACCCTTTAGGATTGAGTTTAGGTTAAAATGCTGCTTGTGTAAAATCGTAGCCCTTTACTTTCTGAACAAACTGTTCTGTCTGTAAATCATTGAAATTCCAAAAAATTGAGCGAGTTATAAAACAAATACGGCCACTGCGCGAAAACCAAAATTAATAAAAATAAAATGAATAATTTCAACTACCAACCTGCTAAAGTATTTAAGAATTATTTTTTATAGTCAATCAACCACTTGATATGTATGGAATGACCCAATAAATGCCTAGCTGTATAGTATTAAAACCAAACTGAAACATAAGATTTACAAAATATTCTAAAATTTGATCTTATTCATTAAAATGTAAAATAAGCTATACAACTTTTTCAGTTCACATATGGCTTTCACAATAAAAATAGGATATGAGAGAATTTTACTTACTTGTCAACTGTTTCTGAAGACTGTGTATCAGGAGCAGATTTATCATTGGTCCAATCTTGCTGATCATCAGACAATTGGGTAGTATTTAGCTGCTCCCTACAACATTTCAAATAACCTGTTTCACAAAAGCTTTAGGAAATATACGTACAAATATATTTTGTAAGAATCAAAATAATTTTGAATATAGCATACATATATATATATACTTACTGTCATATTTTATTGCAGAAAAATGTGTTACCACCCCCTTTTTTACATGATGGGGGTGGGTAACAGTAACAGCACATTTAGTTTATTAATGATTAAGGTTTCAATAAGTAGTATACAAATATTTGTTGTAATACCCTAAGCAGTTCTCATAATATTTCACACAACAGTCCTTTTTAGTTCTATCTTTAGGGGTGAATACCGCCCTTAATATTTAAGATGGACCCTAGGTTGCTGATGTGAAGTATTCTATTTTCACCCAAAGAATAGCCTGCCAAAGTTTGATGCAATGTTTTAGATACAGGTTGTATATAAATTAGGGGCAGAGAATGAAAATATATCCCCAAAAACTGTCTGGGTGAACTTACAGGAAGTTGAAAATTTGTTCTGTGCAAGCTGAAAACATTTTTGCCATATGTAATTAAAATCAATCATATAAGTGGTTTTAATAATGTCACCAGATGAACAAAAATGTCAGGAAGGGAGTTAAGTATGAACTAAAGATATGGAAAAATTACTATTAAACTATAAAATGAAAAGTAAATATGGTACTTTATCAGGAGTATCAATTAAAGAGTTATTTTAGAATTTAGTAATGATGAAAGACAAATTTGTCAAAGTAATGATTGAATAAAAGTTAATAAATAAAATTGTTAAAATTAGCTTTTAAAAAACCAATTATGAAAAAAAACTTACGCTATATCATCTTTATGGTTTCCCCAGTTGTGAGCACCACCGCCTTCTCGTTTGTCAACCGGTTTAACACCACTGAAATTAGCATGACTGCTTCAATTATTCATTGAATATAATTTAGAACATATACGCTTAAGACAAAAAAACATAATAAAGGGATTTTTTTTATCAAAGTAGCACCAAAATGTTACAAAAAAAACTAAAAATGATATTTATCGACCACTAAACAAAGGCACTACAACATAAATATTTTAATAGGTATATAGCTTAACAAAACCATGCTTATGCTTATGTTTACAGAAATCTAATTTTAGGACTTTTAAAATTTGCGAGTTTAAAGAGGAAATTAGTAAATTTCTGAATAAGTGTATTTGATTACATAACACATTCAAAGTATAAGTTTTAAAACCATTTATATCAGCATATTTCCACCAATTTCGTTTTGATTTCATAGCCCATTGCACACCCAGCTTGAACAACATTATTTTGACTCAACTTTTTGTGAATTAAATTTGCCCTTTAATTGGGGAAATTTTTACACATTTCATTGGTCTGATTTCAAATCTAATAGAAAAAAATATATATAATCGCTAAGCATCTAAAAACTACAGTCCAACACCTTAGCTCAATCAGCAGCGTGTCTGTATACTGAGCTAAGGGTCAAGGGTTCGATTCCAAGCATGGCTGAAAAATTTATCATTGGTGAAATGTGGGTTTACCCTTTCATAGTGATAAAATGGCCAGGGACGAGATGGTGTGCCTGCCCTAGTCGTAAGTGAAGTTTTTAAGGCATATGAAGCTATGAAAGGCCTACTAAAACGGTAGTGGAAAATATATGGCTTGAATAAAAAAAACTGGCCCAAACCACAGGCTGCAAACAGTAATGGATGTAAAAAAATCTAAAAGCTACAAAATATCAACCCTCATTCATGACTAACCATCATCTGTTTCCGGCCTGTGGCCGGGTCCGTTTGGTAAAATTCATTCAGCTTCTTCTATCCTTTGACCATTCTTTTCCAACCACTTGCACACTTTGTTATGTGCTACTCCCATCTTTTTCTTGATCTCCCTAGTGGTATTTTTCCTACATACTTAATCTCCATCATTCTCTTTGGTATTCTCCCATTTTCTATCCTCATCACATGACCATACTATTTTAGCCTTGCTTCCTCTACTATCTTATGTACTCCCTGTGCTCCCACACTTTCCTGGATAACTTCATTCCTAATCCTGTTTCTCCTCATGACAGCTAATATGCTCCTCACAAACTTCATTCCCATGGCCCCCACTTTCCCAGTCTCTCTTACATTCAATTTCCATTTTTCTGCTGAATATATAACCATGGGTACAAAGTACATCCTATACAGCACTTCCTTACACTTCAAGGGCACTTCTCTTCTCAATACCAGGTCTCTTACACACCTATAGAACAACTCCCTCTGCTGCACTATTCTTAATATATCCTTTTTATTCCCACCCTTTGACTCAATCCCCCTTCAAAGATAGATTACATTTTGTACCTTTCTCAGTTTTACTCCATTCAAATTTATAACCTTACTAAATATAATAAATAAAAAAAGTGATTAAATTTACAAGATCAATTTGAAAGCCAAACATTAATCAACACCATCAAACACTTAAAATCTCAAAATTAATAAAAACAACCTTTGGTGGCTGCATGCTTTAAGGCGTCACTTTTGTAATAAACTAGACTGCCTATGAACAAGAGATAGGGGTTCAAATCCGCGTCGGCTGCTGTGGGTGGTTTTCGCTAAATGGCTTTCCAACTTTCCCCCACCACACAAATGTGAGTACACCTCCAAATTTAACCTTCCTTATCTCAGTTTTAACTCAATATCATAATTAGTGCATGTGCTTATAACAACAGGTAGTAAGACACATGCTAAAAAAAACACACAAAAAGCCTTATGCTAGATAATATTCTAGCCCGTCCTTTCTTCCAAAAAGAGACCTGACCAAGCCAGTGAAAAGATTAGTTTCTCACACTTGCTCTTTTTCTATTGTGAGCTTCCACTCTCCCATGTGCGTGCTCTCTTCCACTCTATCTCTCTCGTGCTCTTTTCCACTCTATCGCTCTTGCGTGTTCTCTCTCTACCCCCTTTATAGCATGCAATTAAACCACTACATGCTAATCAACACAGATCTATTAGCATTTTAGCACAAACATTCTCACTAAATTTAAAAAGTTAATTTATTTCAAACTCATCAAGTATAACCAAACACCGCTTGTTCAAGTCTATTTCACTTGGTCTCATCTTTCTTTCTGGTTTAATCAACGTCAATTTATTGTTATTTATGGTCTTACAAGCAGTTTTATTGAATCATAGACAAAAGTTGGTGTTTAATGCACTGAAACTAATATATTGTAATCCCGTGGCCATGAGCCAACCATCAACATTAGGGAGAACTAAAGAGATTCATGTCAGATATAGAATATGTACATTAAAATGCATGATTTTATTAAAACTTTATGAAATTAATTACATGAAAATTTTATCAACTTGAAAATTCAAATGAACTAAAAATGTTTATACTTTCTAAGTTATATAATGCAACAGTTATAAACCCATCAAAAATTGTTTAACTACAGGGTCTGTGTTTATTGTTTTTAATGTAATTTTAATGTAACAAATTATATATAATTATATCTGTTTTATATATAGATTTACATGTTACACTCAAACCTATTAAGTACTAAAGTAAAAACAATATTTTAGAAAAAATAAGTCACAACTATTATCAGTAGCTTAAACAGTAAAATAACATTACTCTAAACAATAAAGTACTACATAAGAAATAAGAGATAGGGTAAAACATGAAAAAGAAATTTGTAATTTATTGGATCATAAAAAATATGAGAACATTAATTAAAAATAGTCGGACAATAGAGATCCGACACTTTAGCTCAGTTGGTAACGTGTGTATCTACTGAGCTAAGTAAAGGTCCCGGGTTCAATAGCCGGCATGGCCGAAAAATTATCATTGGTAAAATGTGGGTTTCCTCTTTCAGTGATAAATTAAAAACCGGGGACTGGATGCTGTGCCTGTCCTAGTCTTAAGATATATTACAAGGCATATGAAGCTATGACAGGCCTAACAGCCTGGTAGTGGAAAATATATGACTTGAATAAAAGACCAACACAGGTCACAGGATGGAAACAATGATGGATATTAAGTAATGTCAGATAACAGTGTTTTATGGATTTAAAATAGTTAAAAAATGTTTAAAGATAAAAATTAAAATATTAGATACAGTACAAAAACACTTTTAAAAACATGAATACACAGTTAGAATATTTGAATTTCGAACATTTAAAAAATAAAGTTTTAGGCTTTGTAGCTTGTATTTTTTTTATAATCCATATATAATATGTATGAAGCAATAAAACTAGTGCGAGAGAAATCATTGAAATAAAGACATACAATTTAAGTATGAAAAATATGTAAAAACAAAGTAAAAACGTACAATATACAGTAAGCATTTGAAGATAACACTTAAAATAAGTTGAATAAGTTAATGTTGTACTTAACATGAAAAGTTAAAATTATTGTACTCATTTCAAATAACACACAGGGCAACAGGAGGTTTTGAAATTTTTAAAACATAATATTTAACAAAAGAGATTTAGGATACAAATAAATACCAAGTCTGTCTTATCTGTTATCATTTCAGTCCCTTAATCCCGAGTTGCTAAGGTGATTCATTAACAACCAGAGTAGGCTTTCAACAATTGTAAATGCTTTTTGTTAATGTAGTTTTACAAAATTTAACTACCTTCTGTTGACCTGCAAGTTATTTGACTTTAGACAAGCATCATGCAGTAACGTAACACTTGTCAATACAAAACCAAACATTTTCCTGATAATAGTTATTATACTGAAACGTTGCAAGTCTACCAGGTGGTCCTACACTATCTAAAAAGGAGCAAAAGACTGAAATCATCACAGATAAGACATTTAAGTTGAATAAAAATACTTAATTTTACTATATTGTACATTTACACATTGTTTTTCACATATTTCATAATAATTCAATCATTACATTTACTCCAATGTATGCCTCATAAAAAATACTTAAATTATTTTTAAAATAAAAATTTCTCCTTTACTATTTTCATTGCTTTGTGGGGTTTTTATATAATAAAAAATATTAACTTAAATTAACCAAGCATAAACAATTTTTAACTTTAATTTTTGAACTTCATATACCTACTCACGTAGTGTTTCTAATATTTTAATTCTTAGGTATTTATTTGACATTTTCAAACTTGGCATTTTCAATTCATATATAACACATTTGTCAATCCTTACAGTATAGTCAGACTATTTAATGTACTCATATTTTTTATCCAATAAATTATTAATTTATTTCACAGTTTTACCTTATATAACACCCCTTACATACAATCTTTTTATAATGTTTTTAACATGCAAAATGTAAAAATAAACACTTATTTAGAAAAGAAACTTACGTTTTATCAGATCCAGATTGCCGATCATATTCCCGTTTTCCCCTGTTATCATATGTGCCCCTGCCTCCTCCCCTGGTTCCACGACCTCTGCCCAAGACACGAGTGGCACCTCGGCCACGACCACGACTATCTCCAAAATCCGGTCTTGAGCCATCTCCTTTATCTCGAATCTCCCGTTCCCTCTGCTCCCGTCCTTCCCTAAAATGTTATATTATTAAAAATAATGCCTGAAATATCAAACTACTAAAAATACTAAAAAAATGCTATTATATACATTTTCAGGGTATTAAAATTGCATTATTTAGCCTTGAAGAAACCAATAAGGCCTGCAACTATTTTTTTTAATACATGATGTGTGGTGTTCTTCCAGGCAATTTATATAGTAGCATAAAGAAATTAAATTTGATCTTTTATAAAACTGACCAGTGTGAGGTAATGATTTGAACTTGGTGGAGAAATTAGATGTAGAAATGTATGCAGTCATTAGTTAATCCAATGTTACTGGATAAAAAAAGGGTGGGGAATATGTATGACATGTGATCAAATCCACGTTGCTAAATTTTTGCAGTTCAATTTTCCTTCCATGCAAAGGCCAACCAATTAAGGCTTGTAGTTAAATGTCACAAATCCCCAAATATTCTTTTATATTTTATTTTACTTTTTTATTCTTTGTTGTGAAATTTCCAAGGTTTTTTTCAAACACAAATGTCCTGTGTTTGCCAGGTGCATGGAAACCCTGTAAAGTAGACTATGAATTAATGATACTGTTACACTTTGATTTAACTTTTTGACAAGTTTGCATGAAAGTAAACAGCACAAATTTGACTAATGTTTCGATCTAAAATAAACATAATATAGTTATGCTCTTGATATACCTGCATTGTGTTTACAAATGGTTTATCATACAAAAGTTACGCATGAACAGAGTTCAGCAGAGTCAAAATTAGTAGATGTAGATGTACTGAGATATAAGATTGTTTCAAAATGAATGTCGCCTCAAAATGAAATCTCAATTAGGGTTATGAGAATAAGAATGTATAGTGCTGCAACATTTTGTACACAAAAGAATTGTGAAAAAGGTAGAGTTTGTTTAGCAAAGATGTCTGAATCATATTTTATTCTATTAATTATTTACTTATAAGTTTATATATGATTAATATAGCAAAAAATGAGTGAGCTTTTAAGGAACTTATCAAAATTAATAAGCCATATATCTTGAACTAATGAAAAAAAGAGAATCTGGTATTTTTTGAAAATTAAAGAAGAGATATGCTTTGATTAAAATTAAAAGTAAACACACATGTTTTGACATAATTTTTTTTATAAAAGAAAAACAAATGAAGTAACAAAAATTGTTTTACCTTTATTTAGAAAATATATACTGGGGCTTTAAGGAAAACTACAATTTATAGTCTAGGAGCAAAGTTCTCCGGCATTGCAACGTCGGAACTACCCGACACCTCTAACATGATGCAACTCAGGAAAGTTTTATCTCCCCTCTAAATGGGTTCTAAAGAGTGGTAGGAATGCAAACATTTAACACCTTATTAAAACAAACTACTTTAGTCAACTTTCCAAATTTGTAGTTTTTAGTTAAAGAGTTTCATGAGATAGAGCTGAGGACTTAAATAAATGGTATGACACAAATCCCACAAATTGCTCATATAATGTATTATAGCTTGGAAGAAAAGATTTTTGTACTACAGAACTTGGCACTTTTTTACATAGATGTTTATGGTGAGATTGCTCTAACAATGAATGAAACAGCTTGAATAATAATTATTACTATAGTCTAAGGTCAAGCCACTAACCCTTTTGAGCTCAGCATATTTTCACAATTCTGGTGTAAGACATTCAGGCCAATTCTTACATACTTACCTGTGTATTTATTTAATTCCTAACATAAAAAACTATTCAACATACATACAAGAAAAAACTCACTTATGCTCTAAACAAGTTAATATTAGAAAAAAATATGGCATCAACACTACACAATAGATGAATTGTAAAAGATATTGAAATTTGGAAATTTTGATTGAAATTCAAAATTTAGAGGGAAAAAAATCAATTTAATTTTTTCCTTTTGTCTTCATCACTTCTCCTGAAAGAAAGATAATATATTTCTGTAAAATCTGATGTGTTTGGTGTCTGTAGTTTCTAAGCTACATCAATTTTAGTGAAATTGTGTAAAGGCCTAAATACTTTTGGAGTTAGCACCTGTGTTTTGGAAAACACCTCTCCATGCAGCAAATAAATACTAAATAGGCCTAAGTAATAAATCAATCAGTCACTTTCATGCATAAATTCACTATCATTATCTATAGTAATTATCTAAATAATCTGAAATGGCAGTCATCTAAATTAGAACTTGGACCCGCCATTGCCTAGTTATAAAAAAAATTTATTGTACTAACACGTAGGCCTATATAACTTATAATATTATTATTATTAGCACCGCGTCTTACTACCCGTTCGGGTTATACGCACTTACGCTAATGTGTAATGGTAGGGTGATTGTGAGATGAAATGAAGGACCTACAGTTTAACGTGGAATCCGAACCAAGGTGGAGGCCTGGCATTCCTCACATTCACAAGATGTCTTGTCAGAGGTGAAGGAAGGGTTTGGTAAACTTATAATAAAAACTATTATAAAGAAAACAATAATAAAACAATAAAAAATGTGTATAAACTTTTGTAGGAAAACCAAATAGTCCAAAACATAATCTACGGTGTATATAACTGGAAATAATTCATTTGTGGAAAAAAAAACACTTTTTGTTTAGATTAAAGTGCTTTCTGTTGAGGAAAATATGAACTAAAGCTTAATATTTAGGATAAAGGCTTATGGTGCCATCTAGTACAACTTATTAGACTAACAGACAATTTTTAGCTGGTGCCGATGGATCGGTTGCAAGTGTGTTTTAGCCATTGCTTCCGACACTCTGGGCGTTTAAGGGTTAAGTCTATGTGAAACTTCAAAATTTCTAATTTGAATCTGAAGCTTACTAATACACCATTTCAATGTTCTGAATCTTTTTTTTTATCAGAAATATCTAACATGCCCTTTCTAAGCTTACTGAATAAGTCAACACACTTCTTATAAATTAACTTAAATCTAGAACAGACACAACATCCAGACCCCTGGCCTTTAATTCATCAATGTTAAACCCACATTTCACCTATGATAAATCTATCAGCCATTCCGGGAATCAAACCTGAGAATATTAGCTTAATAGGAAGACCCACTTCCAACTAAGCTAAAGTTTCGGACAATCTGAATCTTCATATTCAAACTATTCAAAATTAATTTGGTGAAATCTAATTCAAAATTCAAATCTTAAAACTAAAACTTTTGAATAAGCTTTGTATGGAAGCCAACGTTGATCCACTATTAATGTTTAATAAACAATTTCATCTAAACATTTTTTTCAAGTCATTTGGCTAATATTTACAATTTATTTTAACGAAGAAGGGTGTAGACATGGTTTTTATAGTACAGTATTCATTTTTATCTGGGCTTGAATAAATAATAATCTAGTCTGACATTATATTTGGGGTTTATGTGAAAATAAATCTGTTATAAGAAATTTTAATAATTCAAAATATTTTCATAGCAAGTTATTCAATAAAGTGTATTTAAATCAAAAATTTTCTTAAGTACTATATATTTGATTTAAAATTGATTCAGCTTATTAAGATAGAATTCACTCGATATGATGGTGATACTCTTGGATTTACACAGCCTTACAAGTCTTATTATATCAGAGGTCAGAAAAGACTATCAAGTAAAATATGGCATGAAAATGTTGGTCTATAAAAAACTTTTTTTTACTAGAGCAAGGCCAAAGACAATGCATACATTAGATCCTCAGCCTTACAGAGGTCTCAGTGCGCTCCTTGAGCCAGGCTGAGTTAATCAACAATGGGGTTCACCAGTGTCAATACCTAGTAATAAAAAGCACTTCCGAATGTGCAGGTTGTTAAACGACTCAGTTATAACGAGCCTTTTTTTTTTTTCAAGAAAATAATGTAGTGCTAGACACAAATTAAATCCAACCAAATTGAGTAGTGTCCAAAGTTTTTTTTATGAAGAAGTCAAGAATTCATAATAAATTTTTGATCAAAATGCATATTAAATATGTCTCAAATAGCTTGTTAATGTTCATTTGACTCACCGTCCAAACTCACTCTGGATAGTGGGCTGCCGGTCTTCACGGTTACGTTTGTTATTGAAATCTTCACGAGATTCACTGCCAGCAAATTTCACACTTTTATCTGTACGCTCCTGAACAGTACGAGCCAGAGGCTTACTCTTCACCACAGTTTCTATAAACAAAAATACCAAGTTTGGCTATATCTCAACATTAATTGTATTTTGTGATGTAATTTGTTGATCTTAAAGCCCCATCTACATAATTCATAACAATAAGGTTAATAGTTCATTATGAGAGATGACTTCAGAGTAACAGAATGATATATTCAGAGTCTTGTTTCATAAGTCCACAGCACTCTGTAGAAGTTGGTCACCTGTAACCTTTCTTAAGGAGTGTCATTATGAACGACTTCCGAGAGCCAAATAAATGAGTATACTAGACATGAAAGAATCAATGATAGTAAAGGAAACAGTTGCTATTTTCATTATTGACTAGCAATTTATAGGAAACTTCAATAAATTCAGGCTAGCACTTTCACTAAAACCACTAAAAATATACTCAATGTGTCACCACTATAAATATACTCAATGTGTCAGGCCACAATCGAGCCATATTGACTTAGCGGCCGCAGTCTGTTGGCTAACATGGTGCCAACTTACGCAGATAGAGTATATCATGTGGTCAGCACAACGAACGCTCCAGCCATTAATCTCGGTTTCTAAACAAAATATAAACTTAGGAAAAATGTTGATTTATTCATAAAATTTGCTGAAATTGTTTTATTTCAACGAATTTGATTGGACAAAGTATTATATTTTCCCAATGTTTGGCAACATGTAACTAAGGAAACTAAGGGTTTACACAAAAGAGAGAACAAAAAGACTATAAGGATACGGAACTTACCGAGTAGGTAGAAAAAGCTTAAGGATTTATTTAGGTCATGACTTTAGTTTTAGTATTTATTTTAAAACGTTTAGCGCAATTTTAAAAGATTAAAGCAGGATGTGAGAGAACTCAATTTTCAACATTTGATAAAAATCAAACAAAAGCTACGATAGTGCTTCGGCAGATAAATTCATATTGCTTTTCTACATTTAATAATACCAACCGTTCTTGAATTTATGTCATGGGCATACTGGAATCTGATAACTTTTTCAATTCATTTAAAACATTTATCGTCAAATACCAATTTGATGGTGACAAACATTCATGAACTGTTATTTCTAAAGGTAGAAAATAAACTAAATATATCTAGTAAGCCTAACCTATGGACGACTGTAATAAAAACACCTGTGCATGTATTTGGTTAACATAAAAGTTTAAGTTTACTACTGTTGTCACTAGCTCACAGGTAAATTGAACTAATAACTACAGTACTAAAAATGTGTAAGTTTGAATCGCCATAAAAGAACTGTTTCTAACTTGATTATATTTTAATAGAATGCTTTGCTATGTTATATAAAGATCCAAATGAACTACTGTAAGTTTGATTGTAATCATATATGTAAGAAAGATTAAAATTAATTATATTTGTGGAACATATGCTTGTGTGTAATATAGGCTATAAGAATAATAGGTGTAATAGAATTAAAGCAAGATACATGATTCAAGTCAAGATATTCAATATGTGAACATCTTTATATTTTGTCAATCTGTAAAGTTGTAAATTAAATAAATTCATTTTAAACTCTATAGATGTTTATTGTCACCGTATTTCCCTACCTGTCCGGGCTATATGCATTATGCCAATGTTTTAGGGATGAGGAAGCTTAAATTTAGAGGAAGTGTACAGGAATTAAGTAAAGGCCATGCGGAAATCATTTAGGGAAAAACACCCTTAGTGCACCCGACTGGGAATCGAACCTCGATTTCCTTGTCATCGGCAATCCAGTATATTGCGAGATCGACACCTAAGCCTGTTCGACCCCAGAAGTTGGTAAACTCTATGTTGTATCTTGGTGGCCAAGAGACCTTTATAAATTAAGGTCATTCGACAATAAGAATCACTAAGATTTTTTGAGTGTATAACATCTTAGAAGGGAATTTAACACAGGTGGGGGTAGCGGAGTTATCTTTGAAGATATATCAAGTAGCAATGTCCTCAGCCCATTCCAGAAACACCGACCTGGTAAGGAAGCCGGTGTCCGCTTTGTCTGGATGTGTCATTAGTCAGGATTATTTGACCCTCTACATCGACCTGGAATATTATGTTCCGCTAGTCGGTGTTGTCTTTACAATCGGTACAGTCAAAACAAGAAATTTAATGAAATGGACACTTCAACTCCATATTTGAAATATCCATTCGAACACATTAATAACAAGTAGGCCAAGAGTTATGTTAAAACAATTAATTCTAAATACAACATTGTTCAATACAAAATTAAATTAAATAAAATTATTGGGGTATCAATAGTAAATAATTGATATACATATAATTAATAATTATGTAATTTTAACAGTTTTGAACTACTTATACATTAACAATTTTTTTAAACATAATATAAATATTTCACTAAATACTCCTCATATGAATGTCTAGTTATGATAAATTTCAGCCCTATAAATTAATTACTTTATTTTACAAAAGTATAAAATAGCAACTTTGACCTCTTATAAATCATGAACTGTAACAATTTGAAATCATATAATGACCTTGATTTGTGTTGGGCTATGTCTGCAGGAAAATAGAGTGTGTTTTTAAGAATAATATTTAGCACCGCGTCTTACTACCCTTTCGGGTTATACGCTTTAAGTACTAATTACTCTAATGGATTAGGAATTGGGAAGGTTTAATTAGAGGAAGTGAACCCGCATTTGCGTGGAGGGAGAGTGGAAAACCATTTAGGAAAAACCACCCCCAGTTCACCCGACCGAGATTCGAACATCGATCTCCCCGTCCTCAGCAGTCGAGCTCAACACGACAAGCGCGTTAGCCAACTACGCCACCGAGGCGGGTTTTAAATCCTATAATTTCATGTTTCATAATTTGAGACATAATAGCATGTTAAATGTAGAAAAACCTGCCTCGGTGGCGTAGTTGGCTAATGTGCTTGTCGTGTTGAGCTCGACTGCTGAGGACGGGGAGAT